>PVKU01000966.1:0-183412 GCA_004027475.1 Anoura caudifer
CTTTCCCCCTGATCTTCTCTCCCCTCTCCCCTCTGGTGACTGTCAGCCTGTTCTCAATTTCAGTCTCTTTGGTTATATTTTGCTTGTTTGTTTGTTTGGTTGGTTAGGTTCCTGTTAAAGGTGAGGTCATATGGTATTTGTCTTTCACTTCCTGGCTTGTTTTGCTTAGCATAATGCTCTCCAGTTCCATCCATGCTGTCATGAAGGGTAGGAGCTCCTTTTTTATTTCTGCTGCATAGATTTCCATTGTGTAAATGTACCATAGTTTTTTGATCCATTCATTTACTAACGGGCACCTGGGTTGCTTCCAACACTTGGCTATTGTAAATTGTGCTGCTATGAACATTGGGGTGTTTAGGTTCTTTTGGATTGGTGTTTCAGGGTTCTTAGGATATAATCCTAGCAGTGGGATTGCTGTGTCAAAAGGTAGATCCATTTTTAGTTTTCTTAGAAAATTCCATACTGCTTTCATAGTGGTTGTACCAATCTGCAGTCCCACCAACAGTGCACTAGGGTCCCTTTTTCTCCACAACCTCTCCAACACTTGTTGTTTCTTGCTTTGTTTATGATGGCCATTCTGGCTGGTGTGAAGTGGTATCTCATTGTGCTTTTAATTTGCATCTCTCTGATAGCTAGCGATACTGAGCATCTTTTCATGTGTCTCTGGATCCTCTGTATGTCCTCCTTGCAGAAGTGTCTGTTCAAATTCTTTGCCCATTTTTTAATTGGGTTGCTTGTCTTCTTAGAGTGGAGTCATGTAAGTTCTTTATATATTTTGGAGATTAAACCCTTGTCTGAGGTATCATTGGCAAATATGTTTTCCCATACAGTTGGTTCTCTTTTATTTTAATACTGTTTTCTTTAGCCGTGCAGAACTTTTTATTTTGATGAGATCCCATTTGTTTATTCTTTCCTTTGTGTCCCTTGCTTTAGGGGACATACCAGTAAAAATGTTGCTGCATGAAATATCTGAGATTTTCCTGCCTATGTTCTCCTTTAGGACTTTAATGGTGTCATGGCTTATATTTAAATCTTTTATCCACCTTGAATTTATTTTTGTATGTGGTGTAAGTTGGCTCTCAAGTTTCATTTTTTTGCACATAGCTGTCCTGTTCTCCCAACACCACTTACTTGTTGAAGAGGCTAGTTTTACTCCACTTTATGTTGTTGCCCCCTTTGTCAAATATTAATTGACCATAGAGGCTTGGGTTTATTTCTGGGCTCTCTGTTCTGTTCCATTGGTCCATGTGCCTGTTTTTATGCCAGTACCAGGCTGTTTGGATTACAGTGGCCTTGTAATACAGTTTGGTATCAGGTATTGTGATCCCTCCTACTTTACTCTTCTTTCTCAAAATTGCTGCAGCTATTCGGGGTCATTTATGGTTCCATATAAATTTTTGAAGTGTTTGTTCTGTGTCTGTGAAACATGCCATTGGTATTTAACAGGTATTGCATTGAATTTGTAAATTACTTTGGGTAGTATGAACATTTTGATGATGTTGATTCTTCCAATCCATGAACACGGTATATGTTTCCATTTGTTTGTGTCTTCCTTGATTTCTTTTTTCAGTGTTGTATAGTTTTCCACATACAGGTCTTTTACCTCCTTGGTTAGGTTTATTCCTAGGTTTTTTATTTTTCTTTTTGCTATAACAAAAGGGATTTTTTTCTTGATTTCTGCTTCTGCTGTTTCATTGTTGGTATACAAAAATGCTTTTGACTTCTGGATATTGACTTTGTATCCTGCTGTTTGGCCAAATTCATTTATTAGGTTGAGCAGTTTTTTGGCCAAGTCTATAGGATTTTCCATGTATGCTATCATGTCATCTGCAAACAATGATAGTTTTGTTTCCTCCTTTCCAATTTGGATGCTTTTAATTTCCTTTTCTTGTCTAATCACTGTGGCTAAGACTTCTAATACTATATTGAATAGAAGTGGTGAAGTGGACAACCTTGCCTTGTCCCTGATCTTAGTGGGAAAGATTTTAGTTTTTGCTCATTGAGTATGATGTTGGCTGTAGGTCTCTCATATATGGCCTTTATTATGTTGAGGAATGCTCCCTCTATTCTCACTTTGCTGAGTGTTTTTATCATAAATGGGTGCTGTACCTTGTCAAATACTTTTTCCACATCTATTGATATGATCATGTGATTTTTGTCTTTGCTTTTGTTTATGTGATGTATTACATTTACTGATTTGTGAATATTGAACCCTCCTTGCATCCCTGGGATGAATCCCACTTGGTCATGGTGTATGATCTTTTTAATGTATTGTTGGGTGCAGTTTGGCAATATTTTGTTGAGGATTTTGGCACCTATGTTCATCAACGATATTGGCCTGAAGTTTTCTTTCTTTGTTGTGTCTTTATCTGGTTTGGGGATTAGGGTGATGCTGGCTTCATGAAAAGAGTTTGGGAGTCTTCCATCCTTTTGGATTTTTTTGAGTAGTCTGTGAAGGATAGAGGTTAGCTCTTCCTTAAGTGCTTTGTAGAATTCTTCTGTGAAACCATCTGGTCCAGGGCTTTTGTGTGTCAGGAGTTTTTTGATTACTGCTTCAATTTCATCTGCTGTTATTGGTCTTTTCAGGCTTTCTCCTTCTTCTTCATTGAGTTTTGGAAGATTATATTTTTCTAGAAACTTGTCCATTTCACCTAGGTTTTCAAATGTCTTGGCATACAGTTATTCATAGTAATTTCTTACAATCCTTTGTATTTCTGTGGTGTCAGCTGTAATCTCTCCTTTTTCATTTCTGATTGTGTTTATTTGAGTCCTCTCTCTTTTTTTCTTGATGAACCTGCTTAAAGACTTGTCGATTTTGTTTATCTTTTCAAAGAACCAGGTACTGGATTCATTGATCCTTAGAATTGTGCTTTTAGTCTCCATGTCATTTAATTCTGCTCTGATCTTGGTTATTTCCTTCCTTCTACTTGCTCTGGGCTGTCCTTGTTGTTGTTCCTCAAGTTCTTGTAGGCATAGGGTTAGATTGTTTGTTTGAAATGTTTCTATGTTTTTTAGGTAGGCCTGTATCGCTACGAACTTCTCTCTGAGGACTGCCTTTGCTGTGTCCCATAAGTTTTGGGTTGTTGTGAGTTTATTCTCATTTGTTTCCAGAAACTTTTTGATTTCTTCCCTGATTTCTTTCTTGACCCATCATTGTTTAATAGCATGGAATTCAATCTTCATGTTTTGGAGTGTTTTGGGTTTTTCCCTTTGGGGCTGGTTTCTAGTTTCAGTCCCTTGTGGTTGGAGAAAATGCTTGGTATGATTTCAATTTTCTTGAATTTGTTGAGGCTTGGTTTGTGTCCTATCATGTGGTCTAACTTTGAGAATGTTCCATGTGCATTTGAAAAGAATGTGTATTTAGCTTCTTTGGGATGAAGGGCTCTATATATATCAGTTAAGTTCATTTCATCTAGAGTGTTGTTCAATGCTACAATATCTTTGTTGATATTTTGTTTAGAAGATCTGTCCATTTTTAACAGTGGGGTGTTAAAATCCCCTACTATAATTGTGTTGCTGTCAATATGTTTCTTGAGGTCCTCCAAGATTTTTTTTGTGTATTTAGGTGCTCCTATGTTGGGTGCATATATATTTACGATGTTTATGTCTTCTTGGTGGATTCTTCCCTTGAGTATTATGAAGTGACCTTCTGGGTCTCTCTTTACAGCCCTTCTTTAAAGTCTATTTTGTCTGATATGAGTATTGCTACCCCGGCTTTTTTTTCCCTGTTCATTTGCTTGGAAAATTTGTTTCCAGCCCTTGTCTTTGAGTCTGTGTAGGTCTTTTGTCGTGAGGTGGGTCTCTTGTAGGCAGCATATGTGTGGGTCATGCTTTCTTATCCATTCAGCCATTCTATGTCTTTTGATTGGAGCATTTAATTCATTTACATTTAAGGTCATTATTGATAGGTACTGATTCATTGCCATTTTCATACCTGTGTGTTCTCTCTCTCTCTCTCTCTCTCTCTCTCTCTCTTCCTTCCTTCCTTCCTTTCCTTAAAGCAGTGCCTTTAGCATCTCTTGCAGAACTGGTTTGGTAGTGGTGTATTCTCTTAGACTTCTTTTGTCTGGGAGTTCCTTATTTGGCCTTCTATCTTGATTGAAAGCCTTGCTGGGTATGTAGTCTTGGTTGCAGGCCTTTGGTTCTCATTACTTGGAATATTTCTTGCCATTCTCTTCTGGCTTGGAGCATTTCCATTGAGACATCAGCTGCTAACACTATTGGGGCTCCCTTGTATGTTACTTCCTGTTTCTCCCTTGCTGCCTTTAAGATTCTCTCTTTGTCTTGGAATTTTGCCATTTTAATTATGATGTGTCTTGAAGTGGTTCTCTTTGGGTTCCTCTTGATTGGGACTCTCTGTGTTTCCTGGATTTGTGTGACTTTTTCTCTCATCAAATTAGGGAAGTTTTCCATCATGACTTTTTCAAATAGGTTTTCTATCCCTTGCTCCTCTTCTCCTTCTGGAATCCCTATTATATGGATATTATTATGTTTCATATTGTCTTGCATTTCTCTTAATCCCTCTTCATTCTTTCTGAGCCTCTTTTCCTTTTCTTGCTGTTTCTGGGTGTTTTTTCTACTTTGTCCTCCAACTCTCTGATCCAATCTTCTGCTTCATCAATCCTGCTTTTCATTCCTTCCACTGTGTTGTACAGTTCAGAAATTGTGTTCTTGATTTCCTCTTGACCCTTGTTGATAGTTTCTACTTCCTTTTTCATGTTGATATAGTTTTCAGTGAGTTCATTGTAGCTTCCCTGCAGTTTCTGGTAGCTCTTTGAGAGCTCTTGGAGCTTCCTGATAACCATTGCTTTGAACTCAAAATCTAATAGTTGAGTTGCCTCCATTTCATTTAGCATTCTTTCTGGGACTTCCTCCTTTTTTTTTCATTTGGAGATTGTTTCTTTGTCTTCCCATTGTTTGTGAGACTCTTCTTGTCAGCCTTAACTTCTTACATTGATCTGTTCTGGCTCCCTGGGTTTATGGTGAAACTTCTGTGGTAGAATGCCTTGAGATTTAGTGGTGCAGTCTCCTTCATGTATCCTGGTGTTCACAGCTTCCACTGTTTCAACTGTTGGGATGCTCCCTTTTTGGGTCCAACTCTGGTTTTTTCACAGTTCCACATTTTTGTTTTTGTTTTTTTGTCTCACCTAGGATCACGAGTGTGAGCTCTGGGTCTTCCACAAAGCCCCCTCCTCCAGTCACAGGGCTGCTGGTTGCAGAGCCACCTCTGGTCCTGGTCCCAGGGCCACCCTGGTTGCAGGGCCACTCCCAGTCTCAGGGCCTCCCTGGGTCTCAGGGCTTTCCCTGGTCACAGAGCCTTCCGCGGTCACAGGGCTGCCCCCAGTCGCAGAGCCTCCTCCGGTCGCAGGGCCTCGTCTGGTCGTATGGTATCCCCTGGTTGCAGGCCCCCCCCTTCCCTGTTGCAGGGCCACCCCTGGTCGAAGAGCCATCCCCGGCTGTGGTCCTAGGTCTACCTCAGGTCACAGGGCCTCCTCTGGACTCTGGACCTCCTCTGGTCACAGGGCCTTCTCCAGTCTCTCAGCCGCCCCCAGTCACAGGGCCACCTCCAGTTGTGGGGCCTCCTTTGGTCGCCGGTCTGGGTGAATTGCCATCAAACTCCTGCACAATTCAATCCTCCCTCTGTCCTGATTGGGTTTTCTTTTTTTTTTTTTTGGTTCTATATTTTTGTAGTCCCTAATCTTGGCTGTTAGAGGAGGCACAGTGCGTCCAGCTATGCCTCCATCTTTGCCAGAAGTCCTGTGTCTATTTTTTAACTCCTTGGTTGTCGGACTTCCATACAGTTCAATTTTCTGTCAGTACTGGGTGTTTTTTGTTTCTAAATTGTTGTTATCCTTATTTCGGTTGTGCAAGGAGGCACAGTGTGTCTACTTACACCTTCATCATGGCTGGAAGTCCTATTTTTTTATGTCTGATAATAGCCATTCTAATGGGTTTGAGGTGATATCTCATTGTGCTTTGATTTGCATTACCCTGATAATTAAGAATGTTGAGCACCTTTTCATATACCTGTTGGCCATTTTCTTTTTTTTAAGTACATTTTATTGATTATGCTGTTACAATTTTCCCAATTTCTCCCTCTTTATCCCCCCTCTACCCTGCACTGCCCCCACACTACAGCATCCCCCCCTTAGTTCATGTCCATGGGTTTGAGTTCTGTGCTTCCCATACCATTTTTTTTTGACTTTTTCCTGTCTATGTTGTGCCTACCAATTATGCTTCTTCTTCCCTTTACCTTTTCCCCCTTATTTCTCCCCTCCCCCTCCCCTCTGAAATCTCTCCATGTGATGTCCATTATTCTGATTCAGTTTCTGTTCTAGTCATTTGCTTAGTTTTTGTTTTCATTGTTTATTTTTTCTTTTAGGTTCATTTGTTGATATTTGTGAGTTTGTTGTCATTTTAATGTTCATATTTTTTATCTTCTTTTTCTCAGATAAGTCCCTTTAACATTTCATATAATATGGGCTTGATGATGATGAACTCCTTTAACTTGACCTTATCTGGGAAGCACTTTTTTTGCCCTTCCATTCTAAATAAAAGCTTTGCTGGATAGAGTAATCTTGGATGTAGGTCCTTGCCTTTCATGACTTTGAATACTCCTTTTCAGCCACTTCTTGCCTGTAAGGTTTCTTTTGAGAAATCAGCTGATAGCCTTATGGGAATTCCTTTGTAGGTAACTGTCTCCTTATCTCTTGCTGCTTTTAGTACTTTCTCTTTGTCTTTAATCTTGGGTAACTTAATGATGATGTGCCTTGGTGTGTTCCTTTTTGGGTCCAGCTTCTTTGAGACTCTTTGGGCTTCCTGAACTTCCTGGAAGTCTATTTCCTTCACCAGATTGGGGAAGTTTTCCTTCATTATTTGTTCAAATAACTTTTCAATTTCTTGCCATTTTTCTTCTCCTTCTGGAGCCCCTATAATTCTGATATTGGAACTTTTCAGGTTTCCTCCTGAAGGGAAAGATGGGGGTCCCAGAGATTCCTCAGCTTCTTTTCATTTTTTTCTATTCCTGTTTCTTCATAAACATCCACTTGGATGTTTATTTCTTCCTTTTGTTCCTAATCATTGATTTGAGTCCTGGTTTTCTTCCTGTCACTGTTGGTTCCCTGAATATTTTGCTTTATTTCATTTTGGGTATCTTCCATTTGTTTTTTCATTTTTCAACCAAGCTCAATCAATTCTGCGAGCATTTTGATGACCAGGGCTTTCAATTCTCCATGAGATAGGTTGGCTATCTCCTCATCACTTAGCTCTCTTTCTGAAGCTTTGCTCTGCTCTTTCATTTGGGCCACATTTCTCTGTCTTGGCGCAGTTGATAAGTTGTAAGTGGGTGGGGCCTTAGGTATTCACCAGGGCAGGGCAGGGCAACCCTCCTTGCTGTGCTGCAGCACTGCCTGTGGGGGAGGGGCCAGAGAAGGAACAGTGCAGCTCTCCTGCTCAGCTCTAGCCCCACTTTCCAATGCAGCCTCATGCTTTTGTGTGAAACTGGGAGTTTCTCTCACTGTGGCACTCTTTGTAGTCCACAGTCAGTTCTGAGTCTCAGTTTCCTGTCTCCAGAGTCCACCACCTTGCCACAGCCAGCCCTGCCCACACTGTCCACCATCTTGCTGGGGATTCTTACCAGTCTGGTTGGTCTGGTTGACTGTTTCTTTAATTTTTTGGTTGTTGGAGTTCCATGCAGTTTGATTTTCTGGCACTGCTGGTTGTTTATTGATTTTAGATTGGTTGTTATGCTCCTTTTGGTTGTGCAAGGAAGTGATAGGTTTCTACCTACACCTCTATGTTGGCTGGAATCCTGTGGGCCATTTCCATGTATTCTTCAGAAAAAATGTCCATTCTGGTCCATTGCCAGTATTTATTCAGATTTTTTTGCCATTAAGTTGTATGAGTTCTTTATGTTTTTTTGGATATTAATCTTTACCAGATATATAGTTTGCAAGTGTTTACTCCCAATTCTTAGCTTGCCTTTTTGTTCAGTTGTTTCCTTTTTTCACAGAACCTTTTTAGTTTGGCATAGTCTCACTTGTTTACTTTTGCCTTTATTACCTGAGCTTTCAGATATAGCAAGAAAAAAGCTCATAATTTCACTTATATCTGGAATGTAAAAAAGACAAATACATGAGCAGAGAGTAGAGTGGTGGTTACCAGGGAATTTGTGGAGGTGGGAGAAATGGGGAGATGCTGGTTAAAGACTACGAAGCTGTCATTATGTGTCGTACACAAGTACAGAGGGATGACTATAGTTGATGATACTGTATTGAATATTGGAAATTTTTTAAGAGAGTAGATTCCAGATGCTCTCATTCCCCAAAAGTAGTAACTGTGTAATGAGATATGTGAAATAGTTTGACTGTTGTAATCATTTCACTTTGTACATGTATATCAAGTCATCGTGTTATACACATTAAATATATAAAGTTTTTATTTAAAGAATAAAGTAGGTTACATTTCTATATAGTAACAATGAACCATCCAAAAAGAAATTAAGAAAATAATCTCATTTGCAATAGCATTAAAAACAATACAATACCTAGGAATAAACAAGGTAGGTGAGAAACTTGTACACTTAGAACTATTAAACATTATGAAAAATTTTAAAAGAAGGACAAATGGAAAGATGTCCCAGGTTCACAGACTGGAAAACTTCCTATTGTTAAAGTGTCCATACCATGCAAAGCAATCTAGTGATACATGCTATTCCCATCAAAATAACATTTTTTTACAGAAATAAAAAAGAAATCTTAAAATTCATATGGAAACACAAAAGATCCAGAATAGCCAATATGGTCTTTAGAAAGAAGAACAAAGCTGCTGGCATCACATTTCCTGATTTCAAAATACATTGAAAAACTATGATAATTAAAATAGCATTAGTATCAGCATGAAGATGGACATGTAACCAATGGAACAGAATAGAGAGCCCAGAAATAATCCTATAAATATATGGTCAATTGATCTTTGATAAGGGTGTCAAAAACACACAATGGATGAAGATATTTTTTCAACAAAGAGTATTGGGTAAACTGAATATCCACATGCAAAAAATAACTTTGGACCCTAACCTTATCCCATACACAAAAATCAACTCAAAATAGATTAAAAGACTTAAGTGTAAGACCTTAAATTCTAAAACTCCTAGAATAAAACAAAAGGAAAAGCTTCATAACATTGGTCTTGGCAATGATTTTTTGGATATGGTACTAGAAGCACAGGTAACAAAAGCAAAAATAAACAAGTGGGACTACAACACACTAAAAAGCTTCTTCACAGCAGAGAAGACAACAGAATGCAAAAGCAACCTATGAATTGGAAGAAAATACTTGCAAACCATATGTCTGATAAATGGTTAAATTTCAATATGTATAAGGAACTCCTACAACTCAACAGCAACAAACCAAAATCTTTCTTTAAAAAATGGGCAAAGGGCTTGATCAGGCATTTGTCCAAAGAAGATGGACAAATGGATAACAGGTGCATGAAAAGATGCTCAACATCACTAATTATCAGGGAAATGCAAATCAGAACCACAGTGTTGTAATACCTCAGTTCTGTTAAGGTGAATATTATTTAAAAGAAAAGGTAACAGTGTTGGTGAAGTTGTGGAGAAATTAGAACCTTTGTTCGCTGTTGGTGGGGATGTAAAGTTGGTGCTGCAGTTATGAAAAACAGTACGGAGACTCCTCAGGTAAGCCCTCCATCTGATCCAGTCATCCCACTTCTGGATATGCAGTCAGAAGAATCAAAATCAAGGTCTTCAGATAGAACTGCACTCCCTTGCAGCAACAATATTCACAACAGCCAAGATATGGGAACAACCCGAGTGTTCACTGATACAGATGGAAAGAAATTAAGGAAACCTAATGACTAAATGTCATGTGGTATTCTGGGAGACAAAATGGATGAATAAACTATGGTATATACATACATACATACAATATATAATATATGTGCATGTATATATATACCATATATATGTATATATACAATATGCATTCTGTGGAATATTATTATCCCAAATTAAAAATGAAGGAAAGTGTGTCATCTGCTACAACCTTGAGGGCATTGTGCTAAGTGGAATAAGCCAGTCACAAAAGGACTAATACTCATGATTCCACCTCCCCAAGCATCTAAAGTCATGCAACCCATAGGAACCAAGCTAGAATGGTGGTTACTGGGGGCTGAGGAAGACGGAAACAGGGAGTGGTTCCTGGATGGAGAGTTTCAGTTATGGAAGAGGAGAATGTTCTAGAGCTCTATTGTAAAACAATGTGCATATAGACTTCCAGCTAAGATGGAGGCGTAGGTGGAAACATTGTGCCTCCTCATACAACCAAAATTAAGGACAACAAAGATTTAGAAACAAGAAAACAATCAGAACTGATAGAAAATTGAACTGTACGGAAGTCCAACAACCATTCATCCAGACTGGTAAGAAGGGCAGAGTCACGACAGGAAAAAGTGGAGGTTGGCAGACCCAGGGGCACAGGCAGCAGTGGCTGGCAGACCCCAGGTGCACAGGAGGCAGCTAGTGGACCCCAGGCATGGGGTGACAACTGTGCAGACCCAGTGAGGCCATGCAAGGCAGCTGGCTGATCAGGCGGTCCCACATTCCTGTGCAGATAATCCAGGTGAAGGGGAAATGGCAGAAGGGACTAGAATCCGAGAGAGCAGAGCAAGCGCCATTGTTCCTTCTCAGACCCCGCCCCCACATACAGCTTCACTACCCAGCAACTGGGCTGCCCCGCCCTGGGGAACACCTAAGGCTCTGCCCCTCACTACATAATAGCTGCAACCAGACCAAAACAAACAAACAAACAAAAAATACAAACCCAAAAATGCCTCAAACGGGAGAACAAATCAATGCCCAGAGCCAATTCATCTAAGCGACGAAGAGATAGCCAACCTATCAGATGCATAGTTCAAAGCACTGGTGATCAGGATGCTCACAGAATTGGTTGATTTTGCTCACAAATTAGATGAACAAATGAAGACTACACTAAGTGAAATGAAGGAAAACATGCAGGGAACCAATAGAGATGGGAGAAAAACTGAGACTCAAATCAATGGAGTGGACCAGAAGGAAGAAAGAAACAACCAAACAGAAAAGAAGGAAGAAACAAGAATTCAAAAAAAGGAGGAGAGGCTTTGGAACCTCCAGGACATCTTTAAACATCCCAACATCTGAATTATAGCGGTACCAGAAAGGGAAGAAGAAGAGCAACAAGTGGAAAACTTATTTGAACAAATGATGAAGGAGAACTTCCCTCAATGTGGCAAAGGAAATAGACTTCCAGGAAGTCCAAGAAGCTAGAGTCCCAAAGAAGTTGGACCCAAGGAGGAACACACGAAGGCACATCATAATTAAGTTGCCCAAGATTAAAATGAAGGAGAAAATTCTAGAAGCAGCAAGGGATAAGGGCACAGTCACCTACAAAGGAGTTCCCATCAGACTGTTAGCTGATTTCTCAAAAGAGACCTTACAGGAAAGAAGGGGCTGCAAAGAAGTATTTGAATTCTTGAAAGGCAAGGACCTACATTCAAGATTGCTCTATCCAGTGAAGCTGTCATTTAGAATGGAAGGGAAGATAAAGTGCTTCCCAGATAAGGTCAAGTTAAAGGAGTTCATCATCACCAAGCCCTTATTCTATGAAATGTTAAAGGGACTTATCTAAGAAAAAGAAGATAAAAAATACGACAGTAAAAAGACAGCAAACTCATAGATATTAACAACCACACCTAAAACAAAAGCAAGCTAAGCAAACGATTAGAACAGGAAGAGAACCACAGAAATGGAGATCACATGGAGGGTTGTCAACAGGGGAGTGGGAGGAGGAGAGAGAGAGGAAAAGGTACAGAGAATAAGTAGCATAGACAGTAGGTAGAAAATAGAGGGAGGGCAAGAATAGTGTGGGAAATGTAGAAGCTAAAGAACTTATGACACATGGACAGGAACTAAAGTCAGGGGGGAATGTGAGTAGGAGGGGTGTGCAGGGTGGAGGGGAATGATGGGGAAAAATGGGACAACTGTAATAGCATAATCAATAAAATATATTAAAAAACAAAAAACAATGTGTATATAGTTAATACTGTACTGTGCACTTAAAAATCATTAAGAGAGTGAATTCATGTTAATTGTTTTTCACTATACATGCCAAAAAAGAGCAGGGTGGGGCTGCATTTTCAGCAAGCAGTGGAATTAGTGAGGAGGAGGAGGAGGAGGGGGAAGTCAGACAGCAGGAGAAGAGGAGAAGAAAGAGCAGTCCTCGTCTTCCCTGTGCACAGGCATGTTCAAAGTCTCGAAACAGTTTCTGACCTCCCAGGGGTCTCTGGACCATGTGAAGTCACTGTGCCTTGGGACTCTGGGGCAGGGAAACTTGTGTGCTTTGTGTCCCTTTTTGTGGGACCATTGGACCCAAGCATTTATTAATATCGGTCCCTGTGAGCCTTTTGGGGGGAAATTTTTCTTATTGACTCAAGTGGTTTATGAAGAGGAGTAAAGAGTAGATGAGACACAGAAACAGATAGTGATTAACAGACAGATTTTCATGTTGGACTAGCAAACAGCAGGAACTGACTGCATGCCCACTTCAAACGCAAAGACAAAAATGGGCTAAAAGTAAAAGGATGGAATAAGAGAGATTGTATCATGTAAACACTAATCAAAAGAATCTGGAGGAATGAGCAATTCTTAGGTTGAGATGGGGAAAATATAAGATATGCATAGATCATCTAGTCATGCCAGAAGATAGGAAAGTGTTAAAAAAAAAAAGGATGGGGCATGCCAAAAGGACACGGGAACATGCCCAAGTGTTCCCAAAGGCCAAAGGCGGAACCACTTGAGTAACTAAATAACAATGGTATTGGCTTGTAACTCAGAGAATAAATATAAATATCCATGAGTTCATATTGATAGGAATACATGTTTGAATAAACAAATAAGAGGAGAAAAATGACACATCTTCTCAAGATTTCCAAACAGACCATGGAGAAGGAATGAGGGAAGCAGGAAGTCACCACTGAAACACCATGTTAACAACTGACACAGGTGAGGTCCACGAAGGAAGGACGAAATGGACTGGCAGCACTTTGGAGAGAAGCAGGATGTTTTACTACCCTCAGATATCTAAGTCAGAATATTTATTAATGATTGTTGTGGCTTTAACATATGTCCACACATCCTTTGATATACCTCACATTAGAGAAGTGGAGCTTAATTCTCCTCCCCTGGAGTATGCACTGGACCCAGTGACTCACCCCTAGTTAACAGAGGGGGAAAAGGACAAAGACTGAGCAACCTTACAATGAGGACATCTGGTGACTATCACCATTAATAAGCCGTCATATGATATGATGGGATGAGAAGGGCACTTTACACCACTTCACAATTCCATAGTAGTCTTCCAATAATCCTAATATGGAGAAAACACCCCACGGCCCCGAATCAATGGACCCTCTGCAGACACACCCGACCCATCCTCTTCAAAAGCACCAAGGTCATAACAATGAGGGAAGATGGGGAAACCACTACACATTAGAAGTGATGATGACACATAATGACCGGACATTCTGAGGTGCTCTGGGCTGGGTCCTGGAAGAGAAAAGGTACATTAGTGGACAAACTTTTGGAATGTGAATAAAGTCTGTGGTTTAGTTAATAGTATTGGACCAATGTAAATTTCTTAGTTTTGACAAATGTACCATGGTTATGTAAGATGTTAACATTAAAGAAAATTGAGAAGGGTAGACAGAAACTCTCTGTATTATCTTTACAACTCTTCTGTAAATATAAAACTATTTCAAAACAAAAAGTTTTTAAAGTTTTAATGAAAAAATTAAAAGGAAAACCAGTGTTACATTGCATTTGTAGAATGCACATTAATACCACAATGAACAACTACTGCACACCCTCTAGAGTGGCTGAAATTAGAAACACTGACACTGCCCTGGTGGGTGGTTCAGTTGGTTGAAATGTTGTCTCATGCACCGAAAGATTGAGGGGTCAGTTCTTGGTCAGGGCACATTCATAGGTTGTGGGTTCCAGCCTTTGTTGGGCCCTGGATCTCCTAGCTGGGACCCCTCCCTCCACAGGGGGGCCCTCTGTAGCTGAGATATCTCCTCCTAATTTTATATATATATATATATATATATATATATATATATATATATATATATAATTTCAATTACATTTGCCACACAATATTATGTTAGTTTCATGTGTGCAAACCAGTGATTAGACTTTTATGTAACTTACTAAGTGATCATTCTGATACGTCTAGGACCCAGTGACATCACACGTAGTTATTAGAATATTAGTGACTATATTCCCTGTGCTGTATTTTTACACCCCTGTGACTATTCTGGAACTACCAATTTGTGCTTCTTCATTCCCTTGCCTTTTCCACCCATCCCCCCAGCCCCTCTCTCCTCTAGCAGCCCTCAAAACCACAGGCCACAAGATAGCACACACTTAGTTGCAGAACCAGCGCTGGACGCTGGCGAAGAGGCTGACACACGCAGAGGGAGGTGAGCGGGTCCCTGCATGGAAGGGTGCTGCGCTGTCCGCTTGGCATCCTGCTTCTTTCCCAGGCCCTGACCAGCTCGCCAGCTTGTTTGCCGCTTCCCAAGCCCTGCGGAAGGTCTCTCTCACAGGCTATCCCTCCCGCCACCGTGTAGACCACCAGACGCACCACCAGACACATCGCCCCAAGTCCACCTTTGGAAAGGTCTCCCCTCTGGGTGCTCTGTCAGAGCCTTCCCCAGAGGCTGACACCAGGCTCCATCTCACGTTACAGGGAGTGTCTGCGAGGCCCGGGGTGGGGGTGGGGGCCAGTGCCACAGGGGCGGCCCCAGAGAAGCAGCGGCAGAGCCAGGGGTGTCGGATCCAGTGGGCCCCTCTCACTGGAGCCATTGCTGGGCTGTAACAAGGCCTCTGGGCATACCTCCTCTGTGATTTGGTGGACCAGAGCGCACCCTGTTCCTGCTGGGCAGAGCAGGATAGTTATTTCATAAGCAGGCTGTATTTGCTATAGCCTGGTAGCTCAGCTGGTTAGAGTGTCATCCCCATGTGACAAGGTCACGGGTCAGGGCACACACAGGAGTCAACCAATGAATGCATAAACGAGTGGAACAACAGATCAAGGTTTCTCCCTCCCTTCCTCCCTCTTCCTCTGTCTCTAAAATCAATCAATAAGTTAAGTAATAATGATAATAAAATTGAAAGATATAATAAAGCAGGTTACATTTTTTTATTAGATATATGATCTTCTTGTACTTTCCATTCTCCTTTCTTGATGTGATTATTCTGATTTAATTTTCCTGCTGATCAGAATAACCTTGAATAATTTCCCCAGAAAGGGCATATTTATGGTGGATTTTCTGAGAAATATGTTGGAGGTGTGATTTTCTTTGGTGAATATCCTATTCTTTCTTTCTGGAAGGCTTTAAGGTTTTCTTTTGGTCATTGTAGCTCAAAATTTCAAGACAATGTTTATATTTATGACTTTAAAAGCTAACTCTGCCTTGTCATTTTCAATCAGAAAATTGAAGGTTTTTTTCCAGATAAGGGAAGTTTGCATTTATTGTATTTTGTATTATTATTTTTTCTACAATTTCTTTTGTTTTGGAGCTATTATTACTTATTCCTTGTTCTCCATATTGCTTTTACTTTCATAAATTATTATTTTTTATCTTTTATTGTGTTTGGGAAGTTATTTGTGTATTTATCCAACATACATTTTTGAGTATCTCCTCTGTGCCCAAATTTAGATGGTTGGAAACAACAAAGAATGCCTCCTTCACGGGACTCAGCTCAGTGGGAGGAGACATCCATAAAGACAGTTAGTCTGTAATCTATTTGAAGGTGATGAGTCCTAAGAAAGAGACAAATCAGGCAAGGGAAGGAAGCCTGGCAGTGGTGGTGGGGACGGACTGCCATTTTAAATAGGGTGTTCTGGGTAGAACTCCAGAGAAGGTGGGATTTAAGAAAACAAGGTAAGAGAGTGAGCTTTGCAGGACCTGAAGGAAGCATGTTCTGGAGGAAGGGAGGGCTCCTGGTGAGCTGGAGGAAGAGCAAGAGAGCTGGGGTGCTGGCAGGTAACCTATCTCCATCCTGCAGGGTTTTCTAGGCCTCAGGAAAGACTTGGGGTTTACTCTACCTGACATGGGAATCCATTGTAGGGTTTTGAGAAGGAAGAATGAATCAATCTGACTTAGGTTACATGGATCTCTCTGGCTAACCTGTTAGGAATAGATTGTACGGACAGAAGCAGGAGAGCCAATCAGAGTTGCTGCATTAGCAAAAGGTGATGGGCCAGGATCAGGGTGGTAGCAGTAGAATTTGGTAGCAGAGGGACTATAGTGTTTAGCAGAGTTGCCACCAACTGAAATGAGACATGCTGTGTGGGTAAGATCAGGAATTCAATTTTGGACTTGTTAAGTTTGAGATATCTGATATCCCAAATGGAGATGTGCAGTAGCCAGTTGGATATATGCATCTGGAGTCTGGGAGACAGATTTGGCTGGACCTCTGAACTAGAGAGTTGTTGGAGTGCAGACTGTGTCATAAGCTGTGAGCCTGGACAAGTGAACGTACCAGGTAGGATGGGCTGGCACCTGCCTTGGTGATGAGCAGCTCCCAGGGCCTAGGGGCTGGATACACAGATGTTCATTGCTCAGTCACATGAAGTCTGATGGGAGTCTGGGCCCATTTCCAGGACATCTGTCATCCATAGAGTGACTCAGTGACCAGGTTGTTTTTGTTTTTGGTCTTGCATGTCAGCTTGAGGATTTCTTCAAAAAGCTGCAGCTGGAAGAAGTATAGCTAGAGAGCCACGTGCCAGGCTTTGCTGGGAAGTGACCTGCCTCTTGTGACCTGTGCAAGCCCATTGGCCAGAGCCAGTTAAGTGTGGTCTTCCACTTGCTGGGAAGGGGTGGGAGCAGATGTGGATGAGCAAAGTTGCCTGGGGAGCCAGATTGGATAGAGGAGAAAAGGAGGTCATAGAGAAAATGAGGAGTCAGTAAAGGAGACAGAGAAGGAATGTCCAGGTGGCAGGTGGTCTAGGAGAAGGTGTCCAGGAACTGAAGGAGGAAAATGGTGCAGTGGGGAGGGAATGACTTAGAGGTGGTGGCAAGAGGGCAACTGAGGACTAGCCATGGGATCTGAGTGGAAATGATTTATGACTTTGGGTAGAGCAACCTCCCAAGTGAGCTGAAGTGAGTTAAAGAGAGCTGGTGGGGAGGGAGGCACTAGAGAAAAGTAGAGACAAGAAACAGGGCAGTGCTGGCAGAAGTGGGTTCAAGACAAGGGTGTTTTTGTTTGTTCTTTTCAGCTGGGAGAGGGAACAGATGTTTATATGCTGTTGAAGAAGGCCTAGTAGAATGAAACTGGTGTGGGAGAGAAAGGAGGGTGTTGTTGGCACAGTGCCCTGGACTAGGGGAGGATGGCAGCCATCTCAGCAAGAGGATGGAAGGTGGAGAAGGTGGGGCTGCCCTTGGTGGAAGGGGGAGGAGAAAGTGTGAAACTGCCTTCTGGAGTGGGGTGGGGTGGAGGATGGATGGACTGACTGACAGACACAGCAAGCACAGTGTGACCTGTGCAGGACACATTGCTTCATGGTGAATGGTCAGAAATGGAAAGGGGACCTGGCAGGTCCAGGAGGCTTGTGAGTTTCCCAGCAGCTTCTACTGGGGAGCTGGATTTCACCCAACTGAGTTTTCACCCCAAGACTTTGAGGCAGCAGTCTAGGCTGTGTGCAAGGGGGTGACGACAATTATGACAATGTCAGTTGTTCTTTTTGCCCTTTTGGATCATGAATTATGTTGTCAGCAGCATCCATTTTATCTTTCACTACCACTAATGAGTTTTATAGCCTGAATATATGTTTATGTATATAATGTACATTATAGAATAAATAACTTGTAAAAGAAATAAATGTAATATCATTATAATAATATATTAGAAAAATATATACAATGTATAAATAAGCAAAACTAAGTTAAAAATTATAATAAAATTTAGAAAAATAACTGTAGTGACAATTCTTAAGGAGAGCCAAGAGGGTATTACAAAGAAACAATAAGAATAAACAAAGAGGACAAAATGAAAGTTCCAGTCAGGATGGAGGTGTAGGTAGAAATCCTTTGCTTCCTCGCACAACCAAAAGGAGGGTAACAACTAATCTAGAATCAATATACAACCAAAATTTCCAGAAAATCAAACTGCATGGAACTCCGACAACCAAGGAATTAAAGAAAAAATCAACCAGAACAACAAGACTGGTGTGCCAAGACAAAGAAATATGGCCCAAATGAAAGAACAGAGCAAAACCTCAGAAAGACAACTAAATGATAAGGAGATAGCCAGACTATCTGACGGAGAATTTGGAGCCCTGGTAATCAAAATGCTCACAGAACTGATTGAGCTTGGTCAAAAAATGAAAAAAAGCAAATGAAAGATACCCAAAATGAAATAAAGCAAAATATCCAGGGAACCAACAGTGACAAGAAGGAAACCAGGATTCAAATCAATGATTTGGAACAAAAAGAAGAAATAAATATCCAACTGGATCAGAATGTAGAAACAAGAATTCAAAAAAGTGAAGAGAGACTTACAAACCTCGAACAACCTGAAACATTCCAATACCTGAATCATAGGGGTGCCAGAATGAGAATAACAATAGCAGGAAATTGAAAACTTATTTGAACAAATAATGAAGGAAAACTTCCCCAATCTGGTGAAGGAAGTAGACTTCTAGGAAGTCCAGGAAGCCCAAAGAGTCTCAAAGAAGCTGGACCCAAAAAGGAACACACCAAGGCACATCATCATTAAGTTACCCAAGATTAAAGACAAAGAGAAAATACTAAAAGCAGCAAGAGATAAGGAGACAGTTACCTACAAAGGAATTCCCATAAGACTATCAGCTAATTTCTCGAAAGAAACCTTACAGGCAAGAAGGGGCTGGAAAGAAGTATTTGAAGTCATGAAGGGCAAGGAACTACATCCAAGATTGCACTATCCAGCAAAGCTGTCATTTAGAATGGAAGGGCAAATAAAGTGCTTCCCAGATAAGGTCAAGTTAAAGGAGTTCGTCGTCACCAAGCCCTTATTATATGAAATGTTAAAGGGACTTATCTGAGAAAAAGAAGATAAAAAATATGAATATTAAAATGACAACAAACTCACAAATATCAACAAATGAACCTAAAAAAAGAAAAACAATGAAAACCAAAACTAAGCAAATGATAGAACAGGAACAGAATCAGAGGAATGGACATCACACAGAGGGAGTTCAGTGGGGAGGAGTAAGGGAGGAATGGGGGAAAAGGCACAGGATGAAGAAGCATAATTAATAGGCATAAAATAGATGAGGAGAGATAAAAAATGGTACAGGAAACAGAGAACTCAAAGAACTTATACGTACAACCCATGGACATGAACTAAGGGGGGGGAGATGACGGAGGGTTGGGGGGCAGGCTAGAGGGGGGATAAAGGGGAAAATTGGGAAAAGTATAATAGCATAATCAATAAAAATACTTATAAAAAGATTAAACAAAGATATTTATTACAAATTTGAATCTGTATCTGTATCTAATTTCTGTGTCTACCTAATTTATCTGTGTCTGTTTATATCTGTATCTGTACCCCATCTAATCTCTAGCTCTGTCTGACCTCTGAGTGTTCTATATTTATATCCAATCTGTACCTGTAATATCTGTATTGGTATACCTGTCTCCTTCAGAGTTCTCATCACTCTTACTTTCCTCAATGCTATCTTTGCTTCCTCTCTAAAGTCTGCCTTTCCAGGAGCCACCAGCTCTGTGGCTACTGCTCCCCTCCCTTCAGCCACTGGGTGCTCACAACTGGAGGCATGGCATTGCCTGAGGGCTTCTTGGAAGTGCAGATTCCCAGGCTCCACCCAGAACCCCTGCATCAGATCTCTGGGTGGGGCCCATGAATGTGCAGCTTCATCAGCTCCCCAGGGACTCTGTTGAGGACCAATGCTTGTATCCCTGTGGCCTTTGCTTTCCCACTCATGCCAGGGACACTGGCCCTGCAGACCTGTGCTGGCTGCACTGGGCACTGGGAAGCAAATTCCTCCTTCTCCCTGGGTTGGGGCAAGACAGTGGCTGGCCTGCTGGCCAATGAGGACTTGGCTCCTGATTCTCGGATTCTCCACCTGTACTACACTTGGGGTTGAAGTGACCCCCAAGTGACTGTTTCTTATTAATGACTGTTTCTACCTTCACAATTGTCCCTGTGGGCTTTCTCAGGGCTCTCTGCTCAACCCAGTGATCTCAGACCCAGAGAGAACACAAGAGCAAGCTGTGAATCTAAATCAATTTTAAGAACTATCCGTGGAGGAAAACCAAGTTTGAGAATCAAGATATTTTGATTTGCTTTGGCCATCAAGACACAGATCCTGAAGGACTCTGTTGAAACATTTTTCTGCATAAAGAACTGAGTGGAACAGAGTGGGGAGAATGCAGGGAATGAGCACCATTGGCTGGGCTGTGTGTGGGGCTGTCTGTGGGGCCCCAGGGGTGGGGGTGGGGGAGCAGCTGCATGTGCTGGGTCTCCTGAGACAGGCTGGGGCACCTCAGGGTGCTCGCAGTGGTGACTGAACACATAGAGGGCTTCCCCTTTCAGCAGGTAGCTATGGCTGCAGGGCCATCAGTGGGTGCTCATGGGCACAGACACCCACCACTGAGGGAGGGCAGGTGACATGGATATTAGGTGTCAGCTCCCCTGACACCAGGCTCCAGCAGAGGAAAGAGGCAAGATGGGTGGGATGATTCCACCTGAGTGTCCATGGGGTCGTTGACGGGGCTCATCTTCCTACAAGGGACCAGATGACGTTTAGAGAAACCAGAATCAGAAATTAAAATTGAGTGACTAGAGATTGAGAGTCATGTTTTACGGATGTGATGCTTGAGACTACAGCCTGTACTTGTGTTTTTACTTGAATGTGTAAGTGCCTTGCACAGGGTCTGGCATACAGTGGGTGCCCACTAGGTGCTAGTTCACATCTTTGCAATTATGCAGGTGGCCTAAACCTGTGGTCACACATCGGTGGAAAGAATGGCAAAGCAGAGAGTGACCAGGCAATGCTGTCATGTTATTTTCACTCAGAGATTTGTTTGCCCTTTTACATGATTTTGATCATACCATATAGCTATATAGTATGACTTATAGGTAATCATTACTACAATATATTAAATTCCTCATTGATCAGAAGACCCAGGTCTGAATCCTGACCCCACCACTGACTAGTTGTAGACCCTTAAGCAAGGGGTCCACCTCCAGAGGCCCCCTTGCAGCAGGGGACAATTCTTGATTCATGAAGCTGGTGGGGAAGGTGAATCTCTGGAGGACTTGCACCTGCCTGCTTCTCTGCTGGCAATTTAAGAGATGTTTTCTTAACAGAAAAGATCTTGCACAGGGCCAAGCAGGTATGCAGAAGGCAAGTGCAAGTCCTAAACACACACACCACACACACACACACACACACACACACACAGACACACAGCACATCCCCACCTGCACACTCCCCCAGACATACAAATATGCATGCACTGCATACAGTAGAACACATGCACCATACAACTATTTGCAAACATACCACATACATGCAAGACATTCCCACACTCCCCACCACCCACAAAGACACATGTACCACATGTACACACAACATGCCACATCACACACGAGATGCACATGAACCCCTCCCCCATATTCATGCATATGCCGCACACACACACCCAAGTTTGGTGACCAGGAATTGCAATAATTAGAGACACCACTAAGTGGCATCAAGACACATTTATTTGGAAATTTCACTTGTCTATTTTTATAGAGATGTGATTATAGTCTGTATCAGTATTTCTCAAAGTGTGGCCAAGACTATTTTCATAATACTAAGATGTCATTTGCCTCTTTTCATTCTTTCTGCCATTATTATGCAGCGGAATTTTCCAGAGACTGACACAGGTCTGAGAATCTAGCTGTCTTCCGTTAAGCCTGATGTTAAGGAGATTTGCAAATGTACAACGGCACACCCTTCTCCCTGAGTGTTTCAAAGGTATTATTTTTCACTAAAGTGTTATTTATGTTAATATGGAATGGGTTTATTATTCTATTTTAAATTAATAAATACTTTGAAATCTACTCGGTATTAATATCTAAAACAATTAAAATTGATAGATGGAACTTACATAGACAAAAGTTTTTTTAGGGGCTGTGATAATTTTTTAAGAGTAGGAAGGTGTCCTGCGGTACAACTGTTTGACAGTCACTATTCTGTAGGCAACCAGTTGTCCACAGACACGTGCCGAGGTTTTCCTTGTATTAGACATTTCTAAAGAACAAACATGTGTAGACAAGGTGACTATCACTTGTAATCTTATGCCATCTTTTCTCCCAGTTGTGCTCCTGCACACATTTCTCCATGGCTAGTTTGCTCTGAAGAGAAGCTCAGAGCCCCAGGTTGCCCTAGATGTCTGAGTGCCCTTGCTGTGAACATGTGAACTTGGTGGTTCTGGAGCTTGGTGCCTTCACCCTCTCATGCTGCAGCCCAGGATCCTGGGTGGCCATTTCCCCCAATTCTTCCAAGGCCTTCAAGCAGCCTTCTGTGAATAACCCCTTGCTCACCTTGTGGGTTATCACCTTGTGGGGCCTGCCTAAGGTGGGTCTCCAGGTGCCTTTTCCCACCCCCTGCAGCTCTCAGCCCTTTTGTCTTTGCCCCTTGTCCCATGTTAGGTGGCCCTGTCCTTGAGGCTCCCTGCTCCTGCACCCTCACTGGCCTCTGCTTGTCCTGCTCACCTCAGTCAGGGGTCCTCCCCCAACCTGCCACTCCGTGGGCACCATTTTCAGGCTCTGGGTGGGCCCCCATGGTATCCATGTCCTTAGTCCATATGGTGGGCCAGCTCTGTGGCCATGGCCCAGGACCCCAAGCATCCCTGTCCTATGAGAGAGCTGAGAAACCCCTGCCTGGCCCACATCCACCTCTCAGAGGGGATGGACCCAGGGACTGCAGAGTTCCAGGAGACCCTTGGTGAACCAAGGTGAGAAATACGGTGCTTGAGCAAGGCAGGCAGAGCAGCAGGGCCCTGGGGTTCTTGGCTGGGCTGCTACAGTGGGCTCAGGCTGCTTACCTCAGCCCTCCAGGACCACCCTGTGCTTCTCTGCCCACCCGCCTTCCTTAGTCCCCTTACCCTCTAGCAAACAGGCTGAATGTGACTGTGAGCCCAGCTGAAGTTCCAGCCTGGGTCCTGCTGGGTCTTTGGAGCTGGGCCCCTCACCCCCACCCACCTGGAGGTGAGGCCCTGGGGCCTGTGGCCAGAGGTCTGGTGTGCAGCAAAGGTGACTTGGTCTCTCTGGGCCTGAGCAGACCCTCACAAGGGTGTGAGCACTGAATCAGAAGTGCATGTGAGAACCCAAGAGGAGTGAGTGCCAGTAAATGCTCCTTTCTCTGTTAAGCCACACGGCCATGGTGCCTAGAGCCCTCCCCCACCCAGGGTTACCCTTTAGGGTCACTACTCAGAAGTGAAATTACTGGGTCAGAGGATACAAGCATTTTTAAGACTCTTGACAGCTATCCCCAAACTTCTCTCTAAAAATCACCCATTTTTCCTCAACCCCCTTACTGGTAGCATCTGAGAATGCCCTGGTCCCCATACCTTTCCTGGAAAGTAGTGACTATTTGCCGTAGGGGAATGTTCCTCTATTGCAAGAGAAGCCATGACCAGGCACTGACTCAGGAATCCTTCCTCACACCTGGTGCAGCAACACCGGCCCCTCCCAGGGTCAGGTATCTAATTGGCACTGTCATGCTTCATAACAAACCATCCCCATATGTTGGTAACACACAGTAGTAAGCACTTGTTTTTCTAGTCACTGTTTGCGGATTGGCAGATGTGGCTTCACTGCATGTGTCCCGGGACTCTTGTCTGCCTCCTGGGCTGAGCAGGGCCATGCTTATCTCTGGATGATGGCAAGGGCCTAAGAGAGGGCACAACTGACACGTGAATATGTTACAAGTGTTTGCTGTGTCCTACCTACTAGCAGCTCGCATTGGCTGAGCCTCAGGCCAGGGGTGAGAAAGTGCACGTCAGCCACTGTGAGGCTGTAGCCAGAGCGTGGGTGTGGGACAGGTACCGACCAGGGCCAGTGTTCCAGCTGCTGCTGCTGCTTCCTGTTACTGTAAGTTTAAGAAAGTTTTTTTTTTTTTAATTAAGGGATCAAGGAGCTATTAATAATATACACAAGATAACACTATAGTATACACACGTATTAGTAATTCCTTTTTTTAAAACATAACTCATTTTTTAAAGATTTTATTTATTTTATTATTTTTTAGAGGGGGCAAGAGAGGGAGAAAGACAGGAAGAAAAACATCAATGTGTGGTTGCCCCTCCTGTGCCCCCCACCGGGGACCTGGCCTGCAACCCAGGGCTGTGCCCTGACTGGGAATCAAACCAACAACCATTTGGTTTGCAGGCCTGTGCTCAATCCACTGACTTACACCAGCCAGGGTGAGTAATTCTTATATTTTATAGTTCAGCAACCCAGCGCCTTCTTTAAGAGAGCCTGTCAGGATACCCCACTTCTGTCTAGTTCCTGACGGCATGTGGTCTCGCTTATCCAGGCAGCACTCACTGCATGATCCGATTTACTAAAACTGATGTGTGATCACTGAGAGGACTGGCTTCCATGTGCTCCCAACCTCACCCCTGCCCTTGAGTGAGTTCAAAGACTCAAAATCTATAAACACCTTTTTTTCAATTACAGTTGACATTTAATATTATTTTATATTAATTTCAGGTGTACAAAATAGTGGTTAAACATTTATATAACTTACAAAGTGATTCCCCCAATAAGTCTAGTCCCCACCTGGCACCACACAGTTATTACAATATTACTGACTGTACTCGCTGTGCTGTACTTTACATCCCTGTGACTGTTTTGTAACTGCCAATCTGTCCTTCTTAATCCCTTTACCCTTTTCATCTAGGCTCCCATCTCCCCTCCTCTCTGGCAACCATCAAAATGTCCTCTGTATCTATGAGTCTGTTTCTGTTGTGTTTGTACATTTATTTAATTCTTTCGATTCCACATATAAGTGAGATCACATGGTATTTTTCTTTTTCTGTCTGACTTATTTCACTTGGCCTAATACCCTCTAGGTCCATCCATGCTGTCACTAATGGTAAGATTTCATTCTTTTTACAGTCGAGTAGTATTTCATTGTATATATGAACCACGTCTTTTTATTTTTATTTTTGATAGGCATTGAGTTTTATATTTTTAAGTGACTAAATCTAATAAAATAAAAAAAAAACAGGTTTACTAAACAGGTCTGAAAGACAATAGGGGGTTAAGCTATATAGCTAAAGAACGAGGTCCCCCTACTCCACACCCAAGTTCCACAGCCCCCAGGAGGACCCAAGGGACAGGGCACTGGAAACTGGTGTGTGCTCCAAATCCAAGCCACACACTTTGGTTTTTGCTCTCCTCTTTAAGATTATTAAAGAGCCAACCCCAGGAGTCAGAGGTGTCTGCCTGTGCTCCGTGGCAGGCACATTAAGCTAGGCCAGCATCAAGCTTGGGCCCAACGTCCCATCCCTTGGTTTGGGCCACATCTGCCTGTGTGGCTCACTCCTGCACCATGTTTCTTGGCATGCACTTAACCAGGTATGCGAAGTCTGCAAACCCAACTGCACAAACAAGTTCGCCAGGGTGCCCCCCAGGAGACCATGGTGCTAGCTGGCCAGCTGGAGCCCCCATGATGTGTGGCCCGGCTCTGGCACACAGCCCTTGAGCTGAAGCCTGCTCCCTGTCTGGAACCACATCTGGCTGGGGGAGTGCCTGGAGTCTGCTGCTGAGCTTGCCTTGTGGTTTCTGTTTCTGTTTAGTTTCTTTTACTACTTCAGGAAATAATTCACAAAAGACTTTGCCTTTTAAATTAAATGCTAAACTGTGTGCAGCCAGTTGCATTTTCATTAAGCTCAAAGTCTCTACACTGGCCAGGATGGGGCCCTTCTCCACCGTGAAGCTCAGGATCCCAGTCAGGATGGTGGAAAAGGACCAGGCCAGGTTCCATGTGTGTGGGTGGAAATCCACGATAGAAAAGAAGATGCAGCCTCATATTGCCCTTAAAGTTTTCATTGGGGTTATCCTCTAAATATCAGGAGGTTTAAAAGGAAATTCTCCAGGAAAAAAGTTTTCCGTGTAATAGTCACCTTCATAAGGAGTCATCTCAGGGCCTCGGACCATATATTGCTATCCAAGAATATTGGGAAGAGGGGCCCAGCACAGATGCAAGGCTCTGGGTCTTTGGGATGCAAAGGCAGCGCTGTTTCCATCTCTGGGCTGCTGCTATCGCTCATCTTTGCCATCCCGTGTATGCGCCACCACCACACTTGGGCTCACTATGGTCTTGAAGGAGAGTCCACCATCCCAAACTGAGCCCGCAGCACCGCCACCTCAGCTTCCAACACACCCACATCTTTTTTATCCACTCATGAATCCCTGGGCACTTTGGTTACTTCCATCTCCTGGATACTGTAAATACTACAGGTTCCACGTGTACCTCGCAGGGATGTATACTCTGCTTCTTTGGAATTGTAAACGCTTATTAACTTTAAAAAGCGAAACTGCTTTGCAAGTCCAGTTATTCAGTAAATCAGTGCAGTTTACTAAAAATCCTAAAGTAAGTTGTTTCCAGAGCACGGCAGGGCTGCGGCAGCCAGCAGCATGTGCATGTGGAGTGCTCAGCTCCCCACCTCACCGAGTTCATTGGACATTTTAATTCCAGGTTGAAATTTGTCTTTTTTTTTTAAACACTAATGCAGCAATCCTAAGCTTTTATTCCATTTCCCTCTCCATTATTTATTGTATTCTATATCTTATAATTTCTTGTATTCTCTGAAGAAGTTTATAGGAGGGATGAGCCTATGCATGCTTGAAAATGTCTTTATTTTGCACCCACACTTGAATGTTAGTTTGGCTAGGTATTGGATTCTAGGTTTAAAATAATTTTTTCCTTCAGAACATTAGAGAAATTGCTGAAATATCATTTAGCATTCAGCATTGGTGATAGAAAAGTCTGTTGTCAAGCTGGTTTTCCTTCAATTGTGATAACCTAATTTCTCTCTTTGGAAGCTAGTAATATTTCCCTTTCATTCTTGATATTCCAAGATTTTACCACAAAATGTCTAGAGTTTTAAATTCTATTTTCTTTTTATTCACTCTGCTTAGTATACAGTGAACTATATCAGTCTGAAGGCTGTTATCTTTCTTTAGCTCTGGAGTTCCCACCCACCATCCCATGATTTATTTGAGTATGTTTTTATTTGTTAAATGTACTTATTTAATCCTCACCTGAGAACATGCTAATTGATTTTAGAAGGAGGGGAAGGGAGAGATAGAGAGAGGGAGAGAAACATCATTGCAAGAGAGAAACATTGACTGGTTGCCTCTCGTAAATGCCCCAACCTGACACTGAACCGACAACTTAGACATGTGCCTTAATCAGGAATCAAACCTGTGAACTTTTGGTTTACGGAACAATGCTCCAACCAACTAAGCCACATTGGCCATGTCTCTTTGAGTACTTCGTCACTCCCATTTTATCTATTCTCTGTTTTTAGGACCCCTATTAGACAGATGTTGAAATTTCTGGGTCTATCCTCCCCATCTCATTACCTTTAACCCGCATTTTTAATTAGTTTGTCTTTCCACACTGAGCATTAGGAGAATTCTTTGTGTTGATCTTCCATGTCACTAATTTCCCTTTAGCTGTGACTATTTTGATATTCATCTATCTATAGAGATTTTGAAGTTAATCTTCAGATTTTACTATTTGCAATTACTTATTTGTGGATGAATTATCCTCTCTCATCTCTCACAAGATGGAAATTATAGCTTTTACAATGCCATCTTTGTTTTTTTCTCTTGGTTTCCTTTTGTCGGCCTTCTCCTTTATTTAATGTCTTTTTATAGTGATCTTGGTTTTTCTCAAGTGTTTCAGGATTCTTGGCCTTCTGTCCATCTCTATAGCTAAGCATTTCTATTAGCTCTCATTTTTGATGCATCATGCCTCCCACTGATGACTCTTGGGGTGGGGTGAGCTCTATACTTGAGAGATGGATAAGTTCCCTGTCCTTCCTAGGACCCTGGGGTATGTATGTATGGCCTTGTCACTGGACCAGGTATCCATGTGTTCGGATTTAGCTGGGGACAAAAACTGTGGTCCAGGAATGGTGATCTTGATTTCACCACATCATTATTTCTTTTCTCTTTTATTTCTCATTTCTTCTTCTTCTAATTAAAGAACTCTTTTTTATCATTTATGGGATTTTGGTTAGGAAGGAGGTCAAATGGGGGTGCTTGGTCCTCCATCTGGCGCTAATCTGCATTTTTAGAAAAGCAACCAAGTTTGGAAGTTTAAAACTAACAACATTAAGGCTGAGAGATTTCTTAATGTAAATATATTTTAGCAGAGTTAATGAAGACTTGGAGTGCTTACAAAGTTGGATGTATTACATGTGTGACAAATTATATATAAAGCAGATTTCATTTCCTTTTTTTAATCAGCAAAGAAAAAAATGTCAAGAAAACCACATCTCTTATATTTTAGCTGCACATTCTAAAGGATAATGCACATTTAAACATTTTCATCATTTGCTGTTAAAATGAATAAAGCTTTACAATAAAATCCCCCAAAGTCTAAAGTTCAAGTTTAAGCCAGCCAGGAGCCCCTCACTGAGACCTAGTCCAGGCTTTGCCAAAGAGGCCTTTGGTTCCTGGCTGCTGCTGTTGGCAACCACAGTGCAGTTTCTCCATCCCACCCCCTGCACCAACCCCCCTCCCCATCTCCTGTCACTATGGTGATGCTCACTAAGTAAAGTGAACAGTCCCAATAGTGTGCACTGGCGCCTTCGTTGGCGTTTCATCAGTGGCTGTCAGTTTCCACACAACAACAGCAATCTAATCAATACATATTTGTCAAATGCCTACTATGTGCTTATCCTAGAGCCACAAAGGTCAATAGGAGGAGATGCTTTCTCTCAAGGAAGCTTCCCACAGGGTAGAAGAGGCACACACAGGGACTCCACGGATCAAAGTGGAGCCCAGCTTTCCATGTTGTTGTGGTTACTGAATTTGAAGATGTTTTATGTTTGTGTGGGCATAATCCTTTTAAAAATGATGTTTAATTTTCAAGTGGAAGATACATTCACTCTTTTTTCCCCTCCCCCCTCTAGCTAGCCACTTCTGTTAGGTTCTTGTCTCTCCTTCTAGCGTTTCCTTATACAATTATACACAAATACGTATTTTAATTTTCCCTTCCCAAAAAGGGTGGCATGCTATATACTTATCAATACATCCTGGAGATCTTCTCATGCCATCCACAGAGATGCCCCTTGTTTTCATACGCAGTCTTAGTGGCCCCTGGGGTGGGGTGGGGCGTGTACCATTTGAGGGTCACTTAGGGTGGTTGCGATCACTTACAGGGATGCCTTGATGACTACTCTTGTTTGTGTGCTGAGTGTGTGCATTTGGCAACATGTGCAGAGCTGCTTTCCAGCAATGGACAGTGGCAGGAAAGGGCATGTGTCTCTGTAACTGTGGCACGTTAGCCAGCTCTTCTCTCCAGGTGTGAAACCATTTTGCCCTCTCCCAGCAATGTCTGAAGAGCTCTCCCTCCTCTGGGAGAGTATTTCTAGACCTTTCTCACCTTCTCATCCCAAATACAACTTCACTGTGCCTCGAAGGGTTGTGTTTGTTCTCTGGTACTAGCACAAGTGCAGCTTAGGGGTGGGCCAGGGGAGGGATCATTGAAGGGAATCCAGAATGTTTAAGGGATGGTGTGGAGCACAGGCTGGCTGGGGTTCAGGCTCAAGCTGATGAGCAGTGGGAGGGAAGGTCAGGGACAGATTGTGGAGAATTTGGACTGCCAATCACCAAGAGCTTTGGATTTTTCTTGCAGGCAATAAATAACCACAGAAGGTATCATGTTGGAAAGAGAAGATGGTTAGAGCCATGTCGAGGCAGATTTGAAGCCCACTGGCTTTGTTGGAGGGGTCTAGAGACTATGCTTCTTAATCCTTACACATTCCTGCTGTGTTTGCTCTGGTGGTAAGAAGTATATATAATATCACTATTCAGCAGGTGTTTGTTGCATTGCATGGAGTGGGGCAGGGGGAAAATTTGCAGCCAGGAGGGGTAACTGCTCTGATCAGCTTTCAGACTAGATGGGGTGAAGGACCACTTTCCCACTTGGCCCCTCAAGAATTGTCCTAAGCATTGTTATTCAATGTACAGTAACTGAGACTCTGAGTCACTTCAAGCTCACCAACTGGCTAGCTCCTTTGACCAAGGTTTCTTAGCCTCTAATCCTGCAGGATAATTTCTCACCTTCAAGGAAGAGGTGGTCCTTATGGGGCAATCCCTTGTCCCAGATGCCATGAAAAGCAGGTGGCAGACACATAACTTAGGCCAGCTTCCCTAGACTTCGCTTAGCTGTTTCCCACTCACCCCCAGCCTTGCCAGTGCTGTTGCCTGACTCCCTGAGGTGCAGGAAGTTCCAGGGCAGTAGCCTTAAAGTTCTGTGTTTAGGAAACAGTGAAGACTTTCTCTCTTTTGACTGAGTGTCAGGAACACAGAATTTGAGGGTGGGAAAGCCCCAGGAGGAAGCTGGTTTCTCTGGAGCCAGGCTGGAGCTTGGGGCTAGGCCCTTCCCCAGCTGGGCTTCCTGCAAGGGCAGTGGAGGCTGCCTTCCATGGGGAAAGAGAGGCTTGCCCACAGAAAAAGCTGCAGGATTCCCTTCACAGATGCCATTGGCACCTGGCTGCTAGAATTCATGGTCTGGCCATCTTTGTTCCATCTGATCTTTATTTAACTAACTCCAGAAAACTGTCTGTGTTGTTGTTACTTGCCACAGCCCAGAAATGTCAATGTAATCATAATCCATAGTGCTTCAGAGAGGATGCACCACCACTGGATGACTAGAAGTTCAGAGTCATGGGAAGGATATGAAGGTTCTGAAATGGGAAAAGATGTCAAAATCATGCCCAAGGTCACCCTTGACTTTTCAGCACGTGCTTCCAGTTTCCAGGTCAGCAGGCTGTGGCTGAGTGTTTGCAGCCCTGAAACAGTCCCTCACAGCCTGGGTCTCCTTGGGCTCTGCCCTCAGGGTGATTCTAGTGGAACTTTATCTGGAGTCAATGCTCAGAAGAGCTCCATGATAATGGTGGAGACAAAGGCTGTGGTTGTGGGCAAGGACTCTGGGAAATCAAGACATTCTGAATGGATTCCATCTAATCCAGCTGGGAATGCAGAAAGGGCAGAGGCCCCAGGAGATAGAGCAGAACAAGCTCTTCTCACCTGCTTAACACCCTGAAGAAGTGGCCCTGGGCCACCTGTTCTTCCTGGACATACTGAAGGTCACCTGACAGAGTGGAACTATTTTAGTATCAAGTGTCACTGGGACATGAAAAATAAAACTCAATTTAAATCCTTATATGAGTCAAACCAAATTTATTTCATTTTCTAAGGGGGCAAATATTTTTTGTCCCAATCATCTACCATCAAGTCATGAACAGAGACAGTGACATTCCCTGTGCTGGATGCCCCTGCCCTCTTGCCTCAAGCTAATTAAACATAATTCTATGGTTCTGTATTATGACCAATAAAAGGAAAATGAAGGACGGGAAGAGAGAGTAAATCAGTTCATTTGATGACTCTTTGGCAAATATTTTTTGAGCACTTACTATTTTCAGCTCTGAAAAGGGAATGTAATGAAGACAGACCCAGCCCTTGCCCCCAGGGGCTGAGTTTGCTGGTGGTTCAAAGAAGCAAGCAGCCAGCCTGACAATCTGGGTTTGACAGGTGAAGTGGTTGGGAGGAGGAACAGCTGGAGAAAAAATACAGAGGTGAGAGAGGGAAGCCCAGTCCAGGCATAGAGCTGAGGGGGCAGCAGCTAGAATACCAAGTATGAAGAGGAATAGGCAGGGCTTCCAGCTTAGAGGGTGAGCTCCATGCCACACACAGTAAGGCCTTTTGCTCATAGAGGTAGAATGGGGAGGACAAGGCTGTCACAGGGACAGAGAGTCCAGTGAGACATCTAGTAGGAACAGGAGGTAGAAGGATGGGTGCAGACTTGAGATAACCTAGGACAGGCAGGTGGTATGGGTAGAGGTGGTGTGGGAGGGAAGGGTCAGTCTAAAAAAACTGAAATATACAGAAACACATAGAAGCTACATAACATGTTACTAAACAATGAATGGGTTAACAATGAGATTAAGGGAAAAAAATCAAAAGTTACCTTGAAACAAGAGAAAATGAGAACACAAAACCCAAAATCTATGGGACACAGCAAAAGCAATCCTAAGAGGGAGATTCATAGCATTACAGGCCTTACCTCAAGAAACAATAAAAATCTAAAATGAGCTTTCTAATCTTACACCTCAGAGAACTAGAGAAAGAATAACTAACAGCCCAAGTGAGTAGAAGAAAAGAAATAATAAAGATCAGAGCAGAAATAAATGAAATAGTCTATAATATATAAAATATAAAATATCAATGAAACCAAGAGCTGGTTCTTTTGAAAGACAAACAAAATTGATAAACCTTTAACCAATCTCATCAAGAAAAAAAGAGAGAGGACCCAAAAACATAAAATAAGAAAATAAAGAGAATCAACAACTGACACCACAAATATAAAGGATTATAAGAAAATGCAATAAACAACTATATGCCAACAAGTTGGACAATCTGAAGGAAGTGGATAAGTTCCTAGAAATACACAATCTTCCAAAACTGAATTGGGAAGAATCAGAAAATCTGAACAGACCAATAACAAGTAATGAAATCCAAGCAGTAATAAAAAAAAATCTAACAAACAATTCCTGGACTGGTTGGCCCCACAAGTGAGATTTTAAAACACATTCAAAGAAAAACTAGCACCTATCCTTCTCAAACCATTCCAAAAATTCAAGAGGAGAGAAACTCTCAACCTCACTTTACAAGGCCAGCATTATCCTAATTTGAAAACCAAATAAAGACATTACAAAGAAAGAAAATTATAGATCAATATTCCTGATGAACATAGATGCTAAGATGCTCAACAAAATATTGGCAAACTGAGTCCAGCAACAAATAAAAAAGATCATACACCATTGTCAAATGGGATTTATTCTGAGGATGTAGGTTGGTACAGAATTTGCAAATCTATAAGTGTGATATACCATATAAAAATGAAGGATAAAAATCATATGCTCTAGCAATAGAGGAGAAAAAGCACTTGAAAAAATCCAGCACCCATTTATGATAAAATTTCTAAGCAAAGTGGCATTAGAGGGAACACAGCTCAACATAGAAAGACCGTATTTGACAAACCCAGAGCCAACATCATCCTCAATGGATAAAAACTAAAAGCATCTCTCTTAAGATGGGGAACAAGACAAGGATGTCTGCTTTCACCACTCTTATTAACATAGCACTGGAAGTCCTAGCCATTGCAATCAGACAAAAAGAATAAATAAAAAGCATCCAAATGAGAAAGAAAGAAGTAAAACTGTAATTTTTTTCAGATGGCATAATACTGTGTACAGAGAACATTAAAGATTCCATAAAAAAAACAACATTAAAGATTCCATCAAAAAACAAACAAACCACTACTAGAACTGATAAATAAATTAAGTAAAGTAGCAGGATACAAAATAAATATCTAGAGATCAGTTGCATTTTAATACACCAATAATGAACTCTCAAAAAGGGAAGTTAAGAAAACAATTCAATTTGCAATTGCATCAGAAAAATACCTAGGAATAAATATAACCAAGGAGGCAAAAGACCTGTACTTGGAAAATGATAAGACAGTAAAGAAAGAAACTGAAGAGGATACAAATAAATGGAAGCATATACCATGTTTATGGATAGAATGAATGCCATTAAAATGTCTACATTGTCCTGGCTGGTATAGCTCAGTGGATTGAGCATGGGCCTGCAAACCAAAGTATCATGGTTCAATTCCCAGTCAGGGCACATGCCTGGGTTGCAGGCCAGTTCCCAGCAGGGGATACACAAGAGGTAATCATACATTGATATTTCTCTCCCTCTCCCTCTCTCCCTCTCTCCTTCCCTTCCCCTCTAAAGATAAATAAATAAAATCTTTAAAAAAATGTCCACATTGCCCAAAGCAATCTATAGTTTTAATGCAATCCTTGTTAAAATACCAATGGCATTTTTTATAGCACTAGAACAAATAATTCTAAAATTTGTATAGAACCAAAAGAGATCCAGAGTATTCAAAACAATATTGAGAAAGAAGCACAATGTTGGAGGTATCAAAATATAATACATCAAAATATAGTACAAGGCCACTGTAACCAAAGCAGCAGGGTACTGTCATAAAAAGAGACACATAGATCAATGGAACAAAATAGAGAGCCCAGAAATAAACCCACACCTACTTGGTCACTTAATATTTTACAAAGGAGGCCTGAACATACAATGGGGAAAGGACAGTCTATTCAGTAAGTGATGTTGGGGAAATTGGACAGATATATGAAAAAAATAACCTAGACTATCTTATTATACCATATACAAAAATAAAATAAAAATGGATTAAAGTATTACATGTAAGACTAAAAAGCATAAGACTCTTGGAAGAAAACATAGACAGTAAAATCTCATATGTTTTCTTTAAGTATTTTTTCTGATATAACTCCTTGGGCAAGGGAAACAAAAGAAAAATAAACAAATGTAACTACAACAAGCTAAAAAGCTTCTGCATAGGAAAGGAAATAATCAAAGCAATGAAAAAACAACCCATTAATGGGAGAACATATTTGCCAATGATATATCTAATGAGAAGTCAGTATCAAAATTTATAAAGAACTCATGCAACTCAATACTAAAAAAAAAATTTCAATTAAAAAGTGGGCAAAGGACCTGAATAGACACTTCTCCAAAGAGGACATACAAATGGCCCATAGACACATGAAAAAATGCTCAATATCACTAATCATCAGAGAAATTCAAGTTAAAACCACAATGAGTTGTCACCTGACAATTGTCAGAATGGCTATCATCAATAAACCAAAAACAACAATGTTGGCAAGGATGCGGAGAAAAGAGAACCCTTGTGTACTGTTGGTAGGACTGCAGACTGGTGCAGCCACTGTGGAAAACAGTATGGAGCTTCCACAAAAAATTAAAAAATGAGCCCTGGCCTGGTCTCTGTTGGTTAGAGCATCATCCCTACACACCAAGGTTGCAAGTTTGATCCCTGGTCAGGGCACATACAAGAATCAACCAATGAATGTATAAATATGTGGAACAACAAAAATTGATCTCTCTCTCTCTCTCTCTTCCTATCTCTCTAAAATCAATAAATAAAAATTTAAAAAATTAAAAATGAAACTGCTTTATGACCCAATGATTTCACTTCTGAATATATATTTGAAGGAACCCAAAACACTCATTTGAAAGATTATAGTCACCACTATGCTAAGTGTAGTGTTACTTACAATAGCCAACTTATGGAAGTAGCTGAATCACTCTTCAATAGATGAGTAGATAAAAAAGCTATGGTACATATATACAATGGAATATTACCCAGCCATTAAAAAAGAATAAATCTCACCACTTTCAACAGCATAGCTAGACCTTGAGGTTACTTTTTAAAAGATTTTATTTATTTATTTTTTGAGATAGGAAGGGTGAGAGAGAGGGAAAGAAAAATCAATGTGTAGTTGCCTCTTGTGCACCCCCTACTGGGTACATGGTCTGCAACCCAGGCATGTGCCCTAGACTGGGAATCAAACTAGTGACCCTTTGGTTTTCAGGGTGACACAATCCACTGAGCTACACCAGCCAGGGCTGGACCTGAAGATTATTATGCTAAATGCAATAAGTCAGAGAAAGTCAAATACAATATGATTTCACTTATATGTGAAATCTAAAGAACAATATAAACAGCTCTGGTTGGCGTGGCTCAGTGGAATGAGTGCTGGCCTGTGAACCAAAATGTCACCAGTTCATATCCCAGTCAGGGCACATGGCTGGGTTGTGGGCCAGATCCCCAGCTTGGGGTGTGCAAGAGGCAACTGATGGGTATTTCTCTCCCACACTGATGTTTCTCTCTCTCTCTTTCTTTTTTCTTTCCCTTCTCTCTAAAAATAAGTAAATAATTTTTAAATAGAATATAAACAAACAAAAGAAAAACAGACTCAGATAAAAACAACAGACTGATGGTTGCCAGAGGGGAAGGGAGTTGGGAGATTGGTGAAAAAAGTGAAGGGATGGAGAAGTTCAGATTGGTAGTTACAAATAGTCATGGGAAGGTAAAGTACAGCATAGGGAATACAGTCAATAATATATTTTTTTAAAAATTTATTTATTTTTTTTTAGAGAGAGAAGAAGGGAGGGGAAAAAGAGAGGGAGAGAAACATTGATGTGTGGTTGCCTCTTGTACACACCTTAACTGGGGACCAAACCTGCAACCCAGGGATGTGCTCTGACCAGGAATGAAGCCTGTGCACTCTGCTTTGTGAGATGACACCCAACCAACCAAGCCACACCAGTCAGGACTATCGTGTCAGATGAATACTGGAGATATTGGGGAAAATTTGTAAAGTGTATGATTGTCTAACCACTATGCTAGACACCTGAAACTAATACAAAATAATAATTAATGTAAAATGTAATTGAAAAAAATAGAAAAAATTAAAAAATCTAAATAAAAAGAAAAAGAGAGCAAGTGTTATTAAAAATTTAACATATAATTTTATGCATATAAAATGTTAGCAATTACTTTAATAAAAATATAAGCTTTGACAAAACTAGAACAATAACAAAATAAGCAAAAAAGACATAATACATACTAAAATAATTAAACATAGAAGATGGAGGCATAGGTAGATACGTTCCACTTCCTTGCACAACCAAAGGAAGGATAACAACCAATTTAAAAACAAACAAACAAACAAACAAAAAATAACTGCCAGAAAATTGAACTGTATGGAAGTCTAACAACCCAGGAGTTAAAGAAACATTTATCCACACTGGTAGGAGGGGCAGAGATGGGAAGCCAGGGCAGAGAGAGCATGCTACAAGGCAGTGGCTGGCAGACAGAGGCAGGCAAGGTGGCAGCTGGAAGACCAGGATATCTCACATTTGCATGTGGATAAGCTGGGAGAAACAACTAGGGAGCGAGACAGACTGAGCAATCCAGGGTTCCAGTGTGGGAAACTAAAGCCTCAAAACAATGGGCTGCAAAAACCTGTGGGGGTTGCAGCAGTAGGAGAAACTCCCAGTTTCACCAGGGAGTGTTTTGGAGGAACCCACAGGATCCTAGAATGTACACAAACCCATTCACCTGGGAATCAGCACCCAAAAGGGCACAATCTGCTTATAGGAAGCAAGGGAAGTGACTGAAAGCACAGCAAGTGCTGAGCAAGCAGCATTGTTCCCTCTCTGACCCCTCCCCCACATACAGTGCCACAGTGCAGTGAACTGGCTCTCCCTGCCCTGGCAAATACCTAAGGCTCCACTCCATATAATGTAACAGGTGTGCCAAGACAAAGAAGTATGACCCAAATTTAAGAACAGATCAAAACTCCAGAAAAAGAATGAAGTGACAAGGAGATAGTCAACCAATCAGATGCAGAGTTCAAAACACTGACATTCAGGCTGCTCACAGAAACGATTAAGTATGGCCACAAAATAAAGGAAGAAGTGAAGGCTATACAAAGTGAAATAAAGAAAAATGTAGAGGGAACTGACTGTGAAGGGAAGGAAATCAGGACTCAAATCAAAGATTTGGAACTGAAGGGAGAAATAAACATTCATCCAGAACAGAATAAAGAAACAAGAATTCAAAAAATGAGGACAGGCTTAGGAACCTCTGGGACAATTTTTAATGTTCTAACGCCTGAATCATAGGGGTACCAGAAGGAGAAGAGGAAGAGCAAGAAATTGAAAACTTACTTGAACAAATAATAAAGGAAAACTTTCCCAATCTGGCAAAGGAACTAGCCATGCAAGTCCAGGAAGCTCAGAGTCCCAAAGAAGTTGAACCCAAGGAAGCACACACCAAGGCACATCATAATTACATTATCCAAGGTTAAAGATAAGGAGAGAATCTAAAAAGCAGCAAGAGAAAAGGAAAGAGTTACCCACAAATGAGTTTCTGTAAGACTATCAACTGATTTCTCAAAAGAAAGCTTACAGAAGAAGGGGCTGGAAAGAAATATTTGAAATCATGAAAGGCAAGGACCTGCACCCAAGACTACTCTATCCAGCAAAGCTATCATTTAGAATGAAAGGGCAGATAAAGTGCTTTCCAGATAAGGTCAAGTTAAAGGAGTGCATCATCACCAAGCCCTTATTATATGAAATGTTAAAGGTACTTATCTAAAAAAAAACTAAACAAACAACTGGAACAGGAACAGAATCACAGAAATGGAGATCACATGAAGGGTTATCAGTGGGGAAGGGGCGGGAGGAGAAACAGGAAAAATACAGGGAATAAGAGGCATAATTAGTAGGCACAAAATAGACAGGGGGAGGTTAAGAATAGTATGGGAAATGGAGAAGCCAAAGAACTTTTATGTACAACCCATGGACATGAACTAAGGGGGAAGGGAACATTGGAGGGAGGGGAGTGCAGGGTGGAGTGGGATAAAGTGGAGAAAAAAATGGGACAACTGTAATAACATAAGGAATAAAATATACTTAAAAATAAAAATAAAATAATTAAAATATAAAAGTAAGTACAACATTACTTGCATAAGTAAGAATAAATATAATTCATATCCACAAATATAAAAATGTTTAACTCATCTTTAATAGAGATTTTGTATAGATCACAAAGTCCAACTCTATGCTGCACACTATAGAGAAACTGAAAACAAAAATTCAGAAAGCTAAAAATAATGGAATAGGCAAAGGCATTACCAGATAAATGCAAAAAAAAAAAAAAAAGCCCCCAAATTGGAGACTGAACTCTTTTTAAAAAAATATTTTGTATATTTATTTTTAGAGAAGGGGAAAGGAGAGCAAAAGAGAGGGAGAGAAACATCAACCTGTGGTTGCCTCTCACATACCCTCAACCGCAGACCTGGCCCACAACCCAGGCATTTGCCTTGACCGGGGATTGAATTAGTGACCCTTTGGTTTGCAGGCCAGTGCTCAGCCCACTGAGTCATACCAGCCAGGGTGAAGTTGAACTCTTAATACCTAAAACAATAGAATTTAGATAAAGAGTATTAGTTGAACCAAAGAAGAGCATTTTATAATGCTGAAGGCTCTAATTCACAACAAAGATATAATAATTATGAGTATCTGTACCCTAAATAGCAGAAACTGTGGGAAAAACTGGGTAGTCATTTGAAAAAATATAAAGTTTGATTCATACTCCACAGTACTCATGATGATTAAGTTCCAAATGGATCAAAGAATTAAACTTTAAAAGTGAAATCATAAAATTACTAGAAAAATACATGGGAAATTTATTTTTCACTTGTCACAATTTTATTTATTTATTTATTTACTTATTTATTTATGTATGTATTTATGTATTTATTTTTACATTGTAGATTCCTTTCTCTTTTTTAATTTAGTTACTTTATTTTATACTCTTTATTTTCTTTTTATTTATTGAATTATTGGGGTGACATTGGTTGGTAAAATTATATAGGCCTCAGGTGTAGAATTCTATAGGGAAATTATAAGCTAGGAATGGGGATATCCTTTCTACTACTCAAAATTAAAAGTTATAAAATAAGCCTAATACATTTGATTATATGTAAAAGAATCTTCCATTCTGCTTCTGGAGAGATGGGCTAGATATTCTTTTTCCTATTCCTCCTGTTATTTCAACTGAAATTCCTGGAAATTATATACAAAACAAGCAGGAAGACTCTGAAGATGGAGAGATAAAGGCAGACTGACTAAAGGCCTCAACAAAACCTGCTCTCTTATGGCCAAAAGACCAGGAAAGAGCCAGCCTAAAAAAGACAAAAAAAATTTAGAAAATAACCACTTTATTTCACCAAACTCTAAAGAATAGGTTGTGGCCCCACTCCACCACAGCCAGCAAAGGCCATGCACAGAGCCTAGACTTCCATTATTTCCTCATGTAATGAGGTACCCTAGTCTATGGCCCCCATCACTGGGGTGGTGTCAGAAAAAGCCAAGCGAGAAGCCAGGACTTCTATCCCTGCTGAGTCAACGGAGACCACACTGGAAGCCTGGACCTACTCCAATATTCAGCAGTAACAGGATACCCCTGTGTCTCCTCATTGGAGTCTTGTCAGAGGAGCCCTGTCGGGGAGTGCAGGAATTTAACCACTGCTCAGCATTAAAGAGGCCCACCCTCAAGGTGTCAGTGAAGGCCATGTGGTGAGTAGTAATGAGGCACCCTTGCCCCTCCAGGCAGGGTGGTATCCATGGAGCTTTAGTAAGGGGACTGAACTCCCATCCCAGTTCTGAAGTAACAGTGAGCCCTTCCCCCTGTCTGGGGGTGAAAGGGGGCAAAGTGGAGAACCTGGACTTCTGGGCTTCTCCACCAACCTGGCATTAATGAGGTAATGCCCCTCTCACCCCACTGCTGGAGCAGTGCCAGAGGAGATGTGCTAAAATACAAAATTTAGGTTTCTGATCAAGATGGAGGAGTAAATGTGGTACTCAAATCTTCCCACAACCACATCAAAATGACAACTACACTACAGAAAAACCATCATTCAGAACTGCCTGAAATTGAGCTGAATGGAAGTCCTACAATTCAGGATCCAAAGAAAAAACAACATTGAGACTGGTAGGAGGTGTGGGGACATGGAACAGGCTAGTCCCACACCCAAGTGAGATGGATAAAAATCATGGGGGACATCTCCACTGCATAGGTTCCCCCTGAGGAATAAGAGATCCCAGCCCTACACTAGGCCCCACAGCCCAGGGTTCCAGTGTCAGAAAGAGGAATACCCATAACTTCTAGCTGTAAAAACTAGTAGAGATCAAAGCTGAGTAAGACTGAAGGCTTTTGGAGTCCCAGGCATTCCTCTTAAAGGGCCATGCATGGGTGTACTCACTCTGAGCTCCAGCACTCAGGCAGCAGATCAAAAGGAACCATGGACATACGGGGAGGAACTGAAGTGTCTGGCATCAGGACAACAGCTGGAGGAGCACCTTTCTCCCAGAAAGAAGTGCTGGCAGAGGCTACTATTCCTTTTCTGAGCCCTTCCTCAACAGAGCCAGCATGGAGCTATCATATCTGATTCTCTGTCAACTGGCTAATGCCCATACTGGTGATTCCTTGAGACCCCTCCTGATACAACCTTCTAGCCCAAGCAAGCTGTTTCCAGTGACATTTTCATACTAATTGACCTATCTTGTCTCATGCTTCAGCCTTCCTAAAATCTCTCAACAAGCAGCATCTGGCCTTGGCTTGCTACATACCTCTTGTTAGGTGGTCACTGGCCTGGCCCTGGCAGCAGCTAGCTTTGATTCACATCTCCTCCTGGGCACCTCCAAGCCCAGAAAAAGTAACAGCCACTTGAAGACTGTTTCGTAGCTTGTTCTGGATGGCTCCAGCCAGAAACAGGTGGCAGCTGACTTTGGCCTGCACCTCTGGAAGGCCCCAGAGCCAATGCACCTGGTAGATAGCTTCAAACTACATCAACCCCACCCAACCACCCCAACAAGTGACATACTCAAAGGGTAGACTAGGCAGGCACAAGACCCCCACTAAAGTAAGTCTTGCTCTGTGGGGTGGGCTGTGCACAGATGATTCTCCACAGTGGTTGGTGGTCACAACTTGTCCTTGCAGCCAGTTGGCCTAGGGATAGATTTCTTTCACTGTTGTGCCAACAGCAATCAAGGCTCAACTACAACAGGAGGGTGTACACAGCCCACACAGGGGAGTGCACCTGGAGTATCTAGCTCTGGTACATGGGCAGGCTGTGCTATTGGACCCTACATGACACCTACTACATTAGGCCACTCTGCCAAACCCAAGAGATATAGTTCCTCTACCTACTACATAGCAACAAACACAGGAAGGCTGCCAAAATAAAGAGACAAAGAAACATGTTCCAAATGAAAGAATAGAACAAAACTCCAGCAAAAGAACTAAACAAAATGGAGACAAGAGTCTACTAGATGCAAAGATCAAAATACTGCTTATAAGGATGCTCAATGAACTTAGAACTTCAATAGCAAGTTGTGCAGGATGTGAAAAGCATAAAAATATAATAAATGAAGGATACACTAACTATAATGTGGAATAATTTACAAGGAATCAACAGTAAAGTAGATGGAGCTGAGAATCAACTCAGCAGTTTGGAATACAAGGAAGCCAAAAACAACCAATCAGAAGAGCAAAAAGGAAAAAAAAATACACACACACACACAAAATCAGGATAGTGTAAGAAGCCTTTGGGACAACTCAAGTGTGCAAACGTTTGCATCATGGAGGTGCTAGAAGGAGGAGAGAGAGCAAGAAATTGAAAACTTATTTTAAAATATAATCATGGAAAATTTCCCTAACCTGGTGAAGAAAACAGACATACAAATCTAGGAAGCATAGAGAGTTCCAAACGAGATGAACCCAAAGAGGCCCATACCAAGACACATCATAATTAAAATGCAAAAGGTTAAAGATAAAGAGAATATCTTAAAAACAGCAAGAGAAAAGCAGTTAGTTACCTACAAGGGAGTTCCCATAAGACTGTCAGTTGATTTCTCAATATAAACTTTGCAAGCCAGAAGGATGAAAAGCAAGGACCTACAACCATGATTACTCTACTCAGCAAAACTATTATTTAGAATCTAAAGACAGATAAAGATCTTCCCAGACAACAAAAAGCTAAAAGAGTTCATCATCACCAAACCAGTATTACATGAAATGTTTAAGGGCCTTCTTTAAGAAGAAGAAAAAAAATCATAATATGAACAATAAAATGGCAATAAATACATACCTATCAACAATTGAATCTAAAAAGCAAAGTAAAGAAGCAGAACAGAAATAGGTTGATAGATACAGAGAACATATTGATGGCTGCCAGATGGGAGGGTGGTTGGGGGAATGGGTGAAAAATGAAGGGATTAAGAAAACCAAATTGGTAGTTTCAGAATAGTCGCAGGGTTGTAAAGTATAGCATAGAGAATACAGTCAATAATATTCTAATAACTATGCATGATGTCAGATGGAAATGAGATTTAAGGGATGATTACTTAGTAAGTTTTAGTTAAGTTATATAATGTCTAATAAGTAGGGTGTGCACATAAAAGTAATATTGTATGTCAACTGTAATTAAAAAAATAAAAAATTATAAAAAACAAAATCTAATTAAGATCTAACATCTTATAGCACAATCATCATGTTTCAATTAAAAAATATTCATCATACCAAGAAACAGGGGAATCTCATTATGACTGACAGAAGACAATAGTCACCAACACCACAGTGACACAGATGTTAGAATTATCTGACAAGGATTTTAAAGCAACCTACATAAAAATGCTGCAATGTGCAAATTACAAATATGTTTAAAACAAGTGAAAAATAAGGTATTTCAGTAAAGAAATAGAAGATGTAAGAAAAACTAATAAAAGAAAAACTAAGTGGAAAATTTAGGACTAAAATATACATTAAAAAAACTAAAGTCTTTAATCCATTTTGAGTTAATCCTGTGTATGGTATAAGAAGGTAGTCTAGTTTCACTGTTTTTTTTTTTTTATGTATCTGTCTAATATGGCTTAAAGATTTAAATGTTAGATCAAAACCATAAGTATCCTAGAAGAAAACATAGACAGTAAAATCTCAGACATTTCTCAAGCAATATTTTTTTTCTGATATAGCTCCTCTGGAAAGGGAAAGAAAAATAAAAATAAAGTAAACAGATGGGACTGACTACATCAAACCAAAAACTTTTGGCACAGCATCAACAAACCATCAACAAAATGAAAAGATAGTCCACTGAATGGAAGAACATATTTCCCAATGATACATCAGATAAGGGGTATTAACCCCTTATTAAAATCCAAAATTTATAAAAACTTATAAAACAAAACCACCCCAAACAATCCAATTGAAAAATTAGCAAAGGACCTAAACTGATACTTCTCTAAAGAGGACATACAGATAGTCAAGAGACATGTGAAAAGATGCTCAACATCACTAGTTATCAGAGAAATTATCAGAGAAATTAAACCACAATGAGATATCACCTCACACCTGTCAGAATGGCTGTCGTCAATAAACCAACAAACAACAAGTGCTGGTGAAGTTGTGGAGAAAGGGGAACCCTCATGCACTGTTGGTGGGAATGCAGATTTGTGCAGCCACTGTGGAAAGCAGTATGATGTTATCTTAGTAAAATTAAAAATGGAACTATGAAATTACCCAGAGATTTCTCTCCTGGCACTTTATCTGAAGAAACCTAAAATACTAATGCAAAAGAATATATGCACTCCTGTGTTCACAGTAGCATTATTTACAATTGCCAAGATTTGGAAGCAGCCCAAGTGTCCATCAGTGGATGAGTGGACAAAACAATATGATACAGTTACACAATAGAATACTACTTAGCTGTAAAAAAGAAAATTGTACCCTTTGTGACAACATGGATGGACCTGGAGTACATTATACTAAGATAGATAAGACAGTCAGAGAAATACAGGTACCACATGACTTCACTCATATGTGGAATCTGATGAACACACCGAATTAACAGGCAAGAACGAGACAGACTCATAGGTAGAAAGCAGGCTGACAGCTCTAGGGAAGGGAAACTGGAGTGGAAGGATTGAGAAAAAAACAAAAGAGAGAAAGAACTCATGGATATGGACAACAATGTGATGATTGTGGGATGAGAGGTTTAGGTGGAGGTAGAAGAGGTTATAGGTGAGATAAATGGTGATAGAAAAATAAAATAAATTGAAAAATAAATAAATGAGTAAACAAACAAGTAAACTCAATAGCTGGGCTTAACTGCAGAATGGAATGGAACAGAGAAAGAAGCAGTTAATCACACAATCTAAGCAACAGAGAGAAGATAGACTGGAGAAAAAGAACAGAGTGAAGCTTCTGAGACACATGGGACTATAACAAAAAATCTAACATTTATCTGATCTGAGACCCGGAATAAGGAGGAGAAAGGGTGGGCAGAAAATATTTGATGAAACAATGGCCGAAAATTTCCTAAATTTGGCAAAAGACAAAAACCTAGATTCAAGAAACTGAATGAAATCTAAGTATTATAGGATAAACCCAAAGAGAGCCATGCCAAGACATGTAGTCAAACATCCGAAAAGATAAGACAAAAAAAAAAAAAAGCTTGCTCTGTCTAGTGTGGCTCAGTTAGTTGAAGCATTGTCCTGTAAACTGAAAGATAACAAGTTTGATTCCTAGTCAGGGCACATGCCTAGGTTGCAGGTATGGTCCCTGGTCAGGGCATGTGTGCAAGGCGACCAATAGATGTTTCTCTTCCTCTCTTTATCATTCCTTTCCCCTTTCTCTAAAATCAATAAGCATGTCCTTTGGTGAGGATATAAAAATCTTGAAAGCAGTAAAAAAAACAATATATTACCTATGGAAAAAACAAACTCGTACTAGAGCAGATTTCTCACCAGGAACCATGAGGATTAGGAGGAAGTGGTACAATATTTTTCAAGTGCTGAAACAAAAGAATTGTCAACCTAGAATTCTATATCCAGTGAAAATATGCTTTATGAATGAGGGGAAAATCAAGACATTCTCAGATGAAGAAAAACTAAGAGAATTTGTTGCCAGCAGATACACTGTCATAGGATGGCTAAAAGAAGTTCTCTAAACAAGAAGGAAATGACAAAAGATGGAGTTTGGGAAATCAGGAGAGAACAATGGGAAGCCCTAAAGTACACATAAATCCAATAAACTCTCCTGTCTTTTTGAGTTTTCCGAATCTGCTTAATGGTTGAAGTAAAAAGTATAACATTGTTAATGCGGCTCTTCATGTACGCAGAGGTAATATTTAGGGCCATTATATTACAGAGAGTGAGCAGTAAAGGACATAAAAGGAGGCAAGGTTTCCACACTTTACCTAAACTGGTAAAACAGCACCATTATTTACTGCAATTTTTTTTTTTGTGTGTGTGTAACAGTCCATGTATATATTACACTATATATATAGTGTAATACTTATAGGAATCACTACAAAAATGATATAAGCAATATAAAATGATAAATTCATGATCACTACAGATATAACAAAATGAAATGATTTTAAAAATGTTTAAGCAACCCACTAGAGGGCAGGAAATGGAAAACAGAGAAATAAAAAAAGAGAATAAACAGAAAAAAAAGTCAGACTTAAGTCCTAACGAGTTAATACTTACATTAAATATGAATGTTTTAAATATGCAAGTACAGGACAGAAATTGGTATAGTGGATTAAAAAGTATGAACCAACTGCATACTGTTTACATGAAGCTCATTTTAACTATAATGACATAGTCAGGTTGAAAGTAAAAGGATACAAAAAGATATACTATGTAAACATTAATTAAAAGAAAAAGTGACAATGTTTATGTCAGAGAAAAGTTTGTATGTTTAAACATCAGAGTAAAGAAAAATATATAGACTTTAGGGTACAGAAATCTACCAGTGACAGAGCAGGAAACTGCATAGCAATAAAAGAGCCAATCCACCAAATGAAAGGACCAGTCTGTCAAGAAGACATATCAGTTCTAAGTGTGAATGCATCAGGGACAGAACTGTGAAATATGCAGGGCAAAAACTGAAAGAAGGAACAGACACCTCTCAAATTATAGTTGGAGACTTCAACATCTGTCCTCAACAATTAATAGAAAATTTTGACAGAAAACCATCAAAGATATAAAAGATTTTAACAACACCATCAACCAACAAGATCTAAATGACATTTACATAACATTTCACCCAACAATATGCATTCTTCTTAAGTACCTCCCACCGTATAACAAGACAGACCATATCCTGTGCCACAAAACAAACCTCAATAAATGTAAAATAACTGAAATCATACAGAGTGTGTTCTCCAATTATACTGGAATCAAACTAGAAATCAGTAACAGAAAAATAACAAGGAAATTTCTAAACACTTGGAAATTTAACAATGCATTTCTAAATAAACCATAGATTGAAGAGGAAATCTCAAGAAAAATACAAAGTACATCAAACGTGAAAAAAATAACATCATATTTAGTGGGATGCAATAAAGCAGCATGAAAGGGGAAACGTATAGCACTAAATGCTTACTTGAGAGGGGAGGAAAAGTCTCAAATCAAGACTTTAAGTTCTCAGTTAAGAACCTAGAAAGAGAAGAGAAAAATAAATACAAAATGAGTGGAGAAATGGAAAGAGTAAAGATAAAAATCTAAAATTAATGAAATTGAAAACAAAAAATATAGAGAAAATCAATGAAACAAAATGCTAGCTTTTCAAAATGGTTAATAAAATCGAAAAAGAATTGGCAAAGCTGACAGAAAGCAGAGAAGATGTAAAACAGACCTTGCAGACAGTGAAGGATAAAACGGGAATACTATGAAAACTCTACTCACACATGTTTGACACCTATGAAATAGGCCAATTTCGTGAAAACACAAATGACACAACTCATCCAGTGTGAAGTACTCAATTTAAATAACTCTATTGCTATTCAGGAAATTGAATTAATAATTTTAAAACTCCCCCAAAAGTAATCTCCAAGGCCAAATTATTTCACTGGTGAATTCTACCCAACATTTAAAAAAGAATTAACAACCATTTTACACAAACTCTTCCAGAAAATAGAAGAGGAAAAAACACTTCCCAATTCATTTAATGAAGTTGGTATTACCCTGATACCAAAACCAGACAAATACAGTACAAAACAAGTGACTAAAAACCAAAACTAAACTCTAAAGGCTAATGTACATATCCCCTCATATACATATAGGTGTAATGTATAGATACTTCATGTACATAGATGCAAAAATTCTTAACAATATATCAGCAAAGAAAAGTCAGAAATATATAAAAACAATTATACACCATGACCATGTGGGTTTTGTTCCAGGGATGCAGGCTGGTTCAATATTCAAAAGTCAATCAGTGTAATCTGTCATATGGAGAAACTAAAGAAAGCAAATCCCAGGATCCTATTAGTTGATGTAAAAACAGTTATTTGACAAATGCCTACATCTATTCATGATAAAAACTCCCAGGTAACTAGGAATAAATAATTTCTTCAACTTGATAAAGAATACCTACAAAAAATTCTATAGCATATATCAAACTTAGGTAAAAGATTGAATGCTTTCCCGCCAAGATGAGGAAAGTCAAAGGATATCTGGTTCTCACTACTGCAATTTAACATAGTACCAGAAGTTCTAGATAGTGCAATAAATCAAGAAAAGGAAATAAAGGTATACCATTGGAAATAATTAAATCTGTTTCAATTTGTAGATGACATGTATGGTCTGCATAGGGAATCCTTAGTAATCTAAAGCAAACTATAATTGCTAAGTGACTTTAGCAAAGGTATAGGGTACAAAATCAACTATCTTTCTATATACTATAAGTGAACATGTAAACACTAAAATTAAAATTCAATTTTATTTATAATTACTTAAAAAAAGAAATACATGTAAATTGAATGAAATGTGTAGGATTTATATGCTGAGAACTACAAAATGCTGCTGAAAGATGTCAAAGAGGATTTAAATAAATGGAGAGACATACCATGTTCATGGACTGGAAGATTCAACATGGTGAAGATGTCAATCCTCCCCCAATTGATAGTTGCTATCAAGAATCTCAGCACTATGTCTTTTTACATGTAGACAAGATTATTTGGAAGTTTACATGGGAAGGAAAAGGAACTGCTAGAGTAGCTAAAATAACTCTAAAAAAGAAGAATAAAGTAGGAGGAACCACTCCGCCCAATATTAATACTTATTATATAGCCACTGTGTGGAATTGATGGAGGGATCAATGGAACAGGAGAGAGAATCCATAAATAGCCCCAGACAAGTAGCACAACTGGTTTCTGATAGAGGAGCAAAAGTAGACAGAGGAGAGACATTCTTTTCAGCAAATATGCTGGAATGATTGAACATTCAAAGGTTAAAAATGCACCTTGACCTAAACCTTACACGTTAGACAAAATGAACTCAAAATGGAATATAGGTTTAACTGCAAAATGTAATAGTATATAAATTTTGGAATATAACATGAGAAAATCTTCAGGACCTAGTTCCTGGTAAAGATTTCTTAGACATGACACTAAAAGCACAATCCAGAAAAAAATCAATGGATTGGACTTCATCAAAATTAAAAACTTTGCTCTGTGAAAGACCCTGTCAAGAAGATGAAGGGACAAACTATAGACTGGAAGAAAATATTTGTAAACTACCTGTTTGACAAAGGATTAATATCTAGAATATGTAAAGTACTCTGAAATTCAACAGTGAAAAATTCAACTAGAAAATGGGCAAAAGACATGGGACATGCCACTGAAGAAGATCTACAGGTAGCAAATAAGCCCATGAAAAGGTGGTTACTGTGCCTGGACAACAGGGAAACGCAAAGAAGAACATGATGAATTGTCTCTGTAGCACTCTTAGAGCATCTAAAATAAAAACAGTGACAATGCCAAATGCTGGTGACTTTGTCAAGAAACAACCACACATGTTGCTAGTGGGCATGTGACATTGGATAGTCACTCCAGAAAACAGCTCAGCCGTTTCTTATAAAAGTCAACATATACTTACCACATGACCTAGCATTGCACTCCCAGGCCTGCATCCCAGAGAAATGGGAGCTGATGTTCGCACAAAAGCCTGTGCTTGATTGTTCAGACCAGCTTCATTTATAACAGACCAAGGTTGGGAACAGCTAGTGTGCCCTTGGGAGGCAAGCCAGCAGGTGAGCTATGGGATTCCATGCCAGGGAAGGAACTATTTCACTATTTTACACAGAACAACTTGGAGGCACTTCTAGGGAATTATGTTGAGTGAAAAAAGCCATTCTCAAAGTCTCAAAATTATGGAGATTATGTTAATTTCTGGGGGCTGCCATATTCCCGCAAACTTGGTGACTTAAAACAATAGAAACCTGCTGTGTCCAGGTGGCTCTGTTGGTTGAGCGATGTCCCTAACACCAGAAAGTTGTGGGCACATGACAAACTGGCAAACCTATTTGTAGCTAATCTCCCACAGGGATAACCTCCCAATGCAGATTTAAGTGGCAGGTGGTCTTGAAAGACAGCTGCCATCAGTCCTCTCATTCCTTGCGTCTGGGTGGGCCTGTGACTTTCTATGACCAGTAGAGGCAGAAATGATGTTCTGTGACTTCTGAATCCAGGCTTCAAAGGGATTGGCAGCCACTGTGCAAGAAGGCCAACTTCCCTGAGACCACCACTGAGTGAAGAAGCCCGCACTGGCCACTTGAAGAGGCCATAGAGGGAGCACTGGGGTGCGGGACATGTGAGTGACGTCTCCTTGGATTCTTGCTCAGCTCAGCTTCCAGCCCAATGCAGCTGGTGGTGAGGAGAACCACCCAGCTGAACCCATTCAAGGCACTGAATCCTGAGGAATCAGAAATCATTGTTCTTTTAAGTAGTGAAGTTTTGGAGTGCTTTATTATGTAGTAAAGGTTCTGATCACTAAATCTAACTTGGGTTTGTTTTTTTCCCATACCACCAAGCAAGTGATTCTGACACCAGCTGGGTGCCCTACAATTCAACTCAATTCTGACAGCCTCAGATTCTACAGGGAAAGGGCTCTGTCGTACAAGACTGTCCCCAACCCACTACAGATGCCTGTGCTTCCAAGTCACCAGCTATAGAGTGGAAGTTTCCACAACCCACTCTTTTGTTCTGATCCATTTGCTAGAGCACCTCACAGAACTCTGAGAAACATTTTACTTACTAAATCACCCATTTACTAAAGGATACAATTCAGGACCAGTAGACGAAGAGATGCCTGGGGTTGCAGGAAGAGCAATGAGTTTCCTTGCCCTCTCAGAGCCCTTTCCCCAAATCTCCACATGGTCATCAAACCAAAAGCCTCCAAGCCCAGTCATGTGGGTCATTATGGAGGCTTCATCTGCAGTCACCATTGATTAAATCACTGATCATGGCAACTGGTTCACCCTGCAGCTTCTCTCACCATCCCTGAGGTCAGAGGTTGGACTGACAGTTCTCACACACACAACCTCAGAGGCATACTTATTTTCACACACACTCATATTCACATGTACACATGCACACACACAATCTCAAAGGCACACTATTTTCACACACTCATTCACAGACATGTACATGCACACAATCTCAGGTGCACACTTATTTGCACACACTTATAGCCATACATGCACACATGCAATCTCAGAGGCACACGTATTTCACACACACTCATATTCACATACCCATGCTCACACACAAAATCCGGATATACACTGATATTCCCACACACTGATATTCACACGTACACACACACAGTCTCAAGTGCACACTTATTTTCACACACTCATAGTCCCATGCATGTGTGCACACACAATCTTGGGTGCACACTTATTTCCATACACCCTCATAGTCACACACATGCACGTGCACAAGCAATCTCAGGTGCACATTTACATTTACATACTCATAGTCATGCACACATGCACATGGCTGGGTCTCCTGGCAAACAGCCCCCATTCTTAGGTTTTTCCAAAGTCTCCTCCATCACATGACAACAGACACCTTTGTGCTCTCAGCACTCATGAAAGGTCAAGGGCTTTAGAGGCTCTGGGCCGGGGCAAGGAATGAAGTCCAGTCAAATGCATATATATGTCTTGTTAGAGATCACAATACCACAAATAGTAATGGGTGATTTAAACAGAGCTTTTTGTTTTGTACATGAAAAACCAAGAACCCAATTTTAAAAATGGGCTAAAAAAAGAAATGGTTCATAGGGAAAGAAACACCCATGGTCCTTAAACATAATAGATGTTCAACCTCCCTCTTAAGAGAAATGCAAATTAATCTACACATAGACACCATTTTTTACAAATCAGATTGGTAAAAATTCAAAATTTGAAGGACATCATTGGGTGGCTGCTAGGAAATAGGTTTGCTTGAGGAGAATGCAACACTGAACAACTCCAGGGAGAGCATGTTGACATTCATTGCTTACAAAAAAATTGACATGCATTCCTCCTTGGACCCAGCCATTGTACCTCTGGGAATCAGTTCCACAGACAGGCTTGCACAAGTTGGATTTGACCCGAACACAGCCCTACCCTGTGGCATTGTTTGAATGGCAATAGTCAGAAGAAGGCCTATGAGTCTGTTAGGAGGGAGCTACTTAAATTAACAGGAGCCACAGTGTCAGAAAGAATGAGGATGTGCTGTAGCATACAGTGAGCAAAAACCAAAGGTGAAGAATAGTACATGAACTAAGTTAGCTTACTGTAAGGAAAGGGTGGAAAACAGAAATCAATAGATTTGTATTTCCTCATTTTACATAAAGAAATACAGAAAAAATAATCAGAAAACAAATGAAAATGGCAACCAATGGGGGATAGGAGTTAGAGTTTCCTGTGTACATTTTAATACCCATTTTATAACTTTGGATGTAATTTTGACTTCTGAATGCATGCAAACACACAAGGTAGTAAAAGTCCCTTCAGACAGTCACAGGGCAGGGTATGGGGAGCGATTTTGATGTGGATGGGGTTTCTTCTAAGGATGTTGGGAGGTCCTAACATTGGATAGTGGTGGTGGCTGCACAACTCCTCAAATGTGCTAAAGACCACTGAGCTATACAGTTGAAATGGTGAATTTTACGGAAGGTGAAATATACCTAATAAAGCGAAAAAAAGGTACACATGCACACAAAAACACCAGGAATGAAAAGAAGATACAGCAAAGTTTAAAATGACTATAGGAAAACAAAATGGAAAACTTGATGCCCTTAAATCCAAAGCTACCTAAAATCATCTAGGAGATACAGTTCAACAAAGTTGGCTTGAGGAAAAATATAAAACCTGAATGAATAGTCCAATAATATTTAAAAAAACAAAACTATTAGTAGCCAACAGAGATAATCATTTCAGTCTTATATAAAGTCATTTGTCACTTTGGAGACTTCTGGCCAAGATTGAGGCATAGGTAGATACACTTTGCCTCTTCATACAACCTAAAGAAGGACAACAACAAATGCAAAAAGAAAGAATAGGCAGAACTGCCAGAAAATCAAACTGTATGGAAGTCCGACAACCAAGAAGTTAAAGAAGAAACATTCACCCAGGTTGGTAGGAGGGGCAGAGACAGGCAGCTAGGGCAGAGAGGACTGGTGGCAAGGCGGTGGCTAGAGACTGGGATGAGTGAGGTGGCGGTTGGCAGACCAGGCAGTCCCATATCTGCAGGCAGATAAACCAGGAGGAACAACTGGGGGGTGAGACAGACCACATAACACACAGTTTCAGTGTGGGGAAATAAACCCTCAAAATCTCTGGCTGAGAAAACTTGTGGGGGTTGAGGTGGCAGGAGAAACTCCTAGTCTCACAAGAGAGTTTGTTGGAGACACCCACAGGGTCCTAGAACATACACAAAACCACTGCTTCCAGGAATCAGCACCAGAAGGGCCCAATTTGCTTGTGGGTAGCACAGGAAGTGACAAAAAGCCAGCAGAGAGCTGAGCAAGCAGCATTGTTCCCTCTCAGACCCCTCCCCTGCATACAGCATCACAGCATCCCACCTTGGCAAATACCAAAGGCTCCACAGCCTCATTACATAATAGGCACACCAAGACAAAAAAATATGGCCCAAATGAAAGAACAGATCAAAGCTTCAGAAAAAATACAACTAAGCGATGAAGAGATAGCCATCCCATTAGATGCAGAGTTCATAACACTGGTAATCAGGATGCTGACAGAAATGGTTGAGTATGGTCATAAAATAAAGGAAAAAGTAAAGCCTACGCAAAGTGAAATAAAGGAAAATGTACAGGGAACCAACAGTGATGGGAAGGAAACCGGGACTCAAATCAATGGTTTGGACCAGAAAGAAGAAATAAACATTCAACCAGAACACAATGAAGAAACAAGGATTCAAAAAATGAGGAGAGGCTTAAGAACCTCCAGGACACCTTTAAAGTTCCAACATTCAAATCATAGGGGTGCCAAAAGGAGAAGAGGAAGAGTAAGAAATTGAAAACCTATTTGAAAAAATAATGAAGGAGAACCTCCTCAATCTGGCAAAGGAAATAGGCTTCTAGGAAGTCCCGGAAGCTCAGAGAGTCCCAAACAAGTTGGATCCAAGGAAGCACACACCAGAGGACATCATAATTACATTACCCAAGATTAGAGATAAATAGAAAATTTTAAAAGCAGCAAGAGAAAAGGAGAGGGTTAACTACAAAGGAGTTCCCATAAGACTCTCAGCTGATTTCTCAAAAGAAACATTGCAGACATAAAGGGGCTGGAAAGAAGTATTCCAGGTCATGAAAGGCAAAGACCTACATCCAAGATTGCTCTATCCAGCAAAGGTAGCATTTAGAATGCAAGGGCAGGTAAAGTGCTTCCCAGATAAGGTCAGGTTAAAGGAGTTCATCATCACCAAGCCCTTATTACATGAAATGTTAAAGGGACTTACCTAAGAAAAAGAAGATAAAAAAATACAAACAATAAAATGACAATGAACTCACAATTACCAAAAACTGAACCCAAAATAACAAAAACAATAATGAAATAAGCAAACAATTAGAACAGGAACGGATTCACAGAAATGGAGATCACATAGAGGGTTACAAGTGCGGAGGGGGCAGGGGAGAATGGGGGAAAAGGTACAGGGAATAAGAAACATAAATGGTAGGTACAAAATAGACAGGGGGAGGTATGGGAAATGGAGAAGTCAAAGAACTTATATGTATAACCCATGGACATGAACTAAGGTGGGGAGATGATGGTGGGAGGTGGGGTAAAGGACAGAGGGAAATAAAGGGTAGAAAAGATTGGGAAAACTGTAATAGCATAATCAATAAAATATATTTTAAAAAATTAAAAAAGTCTTTTGTGAAAAGAGAGGAAATACTTTACAATTCATTTTATAATACTACAATAACCTAAATACTAAGACTAGACAAATAAATTAAGAGAAAAGTAAATTATAGGCCAATCTACACATGAACATGGATATAGAACCTCCTAAGTGAAGGATTCAACAAACTGAATCCAAACAATATATTGTATTCTCCCAAACTTACAGATGGATGATTGGAATTAATAACGTAGTTTAGCAACTTGCTGGACATATAACCAATTAACAGAAATTAATTGCCATTCTATGCTCCAAAAAGCAACAGAAAAAATGAATTCACCAAAAAACATGGGATGCCTAACAATGAAGCCAGAAAGTGTTTTGAAGGGAATTTCTAAACATCACAATTCCAACAGCCTTGGGACCAGCTCAAAGAGGACAAAGGAGGAGAGAAAAGAGCACCTGGGGCGACCTACCCTCGACCTGCCGCAGAGCCATCTGCTGTGGCATTGCCCTGGCTTGGCCTCCAGGGCGGTCAGAGAGAGTATAGGAAGCTCCCAACAGTGAAGACCCTGGAAGCTGGCCACCTCCTCCTTTCTTCCCTAAGTTAAAGCGGCTACCTGGACTCAGCCAGGGTGTCTGTGACCCCACCTGCCGGCACAGCCTCTCTAGACACTCACCTACCCTCGTGGCCTGTCTGGATACACCTGCTGGGGTCCAGGGCCACACTGGCCATGGTGGCCAGATGAGATGCTCCCACCACATGTGCTGCACATATTTTTAAGATAAATTTTATTTTGTGAATAAGCAATACATTTATATCATTAACATAACAAAATGAAAACTCTTTGTTGGTGCGTGACAGGGAACACATGGAGTAGGAAGCAGCATTGTTGGACCAGAATTGCCTGTGTCTCTGACCCTTGTTCCAGCCTCCCTGTCCTTGGCTGTCACCTCCTGCCCCATTCCTGGGCCTAGCCTGACTCTGTGTTCTTTGGCAACCTCCCAGAGGGATGGAAAAGCACTAAGGACGCATTTCCTTGAACAGCCTCTCTGCCTCGGAAGACCACCTCAGTGCCTCATGTCCTCTGGGCCCAGCAGGACCGAAAGGCCTCTGGGGGATCTCCCTCGCCTTCAGAGCAGGTCAGGCCATGGCAGACACCTTCAAATCCACTTTGGCCACAGGGGCTGGGCCTGGGCCTTCCCAAGAAGTGCCACTCACAGCACACTTACAGAGCACCTGGCCCACTCCCACCAGTACCCACTGCAGGCCCCGGAGGCAGTGAGGAGGTGCCAGGGGAACCTCTTGTTGTATGGGCCACTGAAAGGCCAGGGTCCCAGGAAAGGGATGTCTGGAAGCAGAGATCGGGCAGCAAGCCAGCAAATTCCTCACTGCTTCAGCCTCTTGGATCCTGTTCAGGGACCCAGGGCAGAAGTGGTGGCTGGTTGCCATTGTGGGCTTGGGCTTAGCTGGGAGATCTCCTGCCTAGCTGTGGCTCAGAGCCTTTCTGAACTGTGTGCTGTGTAGACACCAGCTGTCCCCCAACAGCTCTCCAAACAGTCCAGAGCCTAAAGGTGGCTTATTGTTATCTCAGCCTCCAAGTTCACTAGTGGGCTGTGGCCTTTGATGGACAGCGCTGTCATCCCAAGACCAGGGAGAGAGAGGATGCTGATGGATTAATGACAAACCTGAGGAGTTTGAGCATCCTTGACCTTCAAATGAAGCCCAAACATAGAATTTAGCATTTTCATTCTGATTAGAATTTGTGACTTATTACTGCTGCTGGCAGTGTCCCAGTGAGTGTGGCTTAAATGTCAAGATATATTTTGCAGGTGCACAAGACACCAGAGATCATAACTGTCTATAGAGTTAATTTTAATTGGCTAAAGGATCCCATGAAACCACCACAGCCCTTTTTTCAGCCCTGGTGTTTATTACAGACTCAGATGGATGGCGATAGTGGCCAGAGGCCCCCCGGGGCTGTATTGGTGGGAAGCGGTTTTAACTTTCAAACCATATTTGTTAAGTGCCCAGTGCCAAATACCTCTGGAGCAAGAAAGAGGGCACATAAAAGCACATAATGTGAAGCTGATGGTAAGGTGTGGCCCCCACAGTCTTCTACGCACCTGCTTGCTTAGCAGTTAGTTTACACCATCTAGAAAAAATCCCTCACCCTGTAGGGAAGCTCAGGGGCCACTTGCATTTGGGAAGAGGCTCCTTATCAGTTCTTACCTCACTCTCTCTCATTTCTGCTTTCTCTACTCCCACTCTCTGCCTCCTAGGCTCTGCCAGAGAAAGCCAGGCACCACCTTCATTGGTGGTGCCTGGGGCCAACAGACTCATCCAGTTCAGTGACAGTGCAGCCAGCCTGTCCTGGGGGTTGGGTGTGCAGAAATGTGTGGGAAGGTCTTGACCTTTGAAGAGCTCACAGCCTCCTGAAACCTGAACTTGCAGGTAGTGACACAGAGTGAAAATGTGCCCTGGTTACAGCATGACAGAGGGAGTCAGTGAATGCAGAACACTGGAGGAAGGGGTGAGTGTGTGTGTGAATGTGTGTGTTGAGAAGGTGTTGAACTCATTTAGTAATACTGAGATTTCAGAAGATGACTAAGGCTTTACTAGGCAATTTATGAGGCCAGCATTACCCTATTATAATTCTAAAACAATATAAAGACACTACAAAGAAAGAAAATTATAGGTCAATATCTCTGATGAGCATAGATACTAAAATCCTCAACAAAATATTGGCAATCTGGATCTAGCAATACATTAAAAAGATCATACACCATGATCAAGTGGGATTTACTCAGGGGATACAAGGTTGGCACAACATTAGCAAATTAATAAATGTGATTCACCACATAAACAAAATAGAGGATAAAACCCACATGATCATATCCATAAATTCAGAAAAAGCATTTGATAAGATCCAGTGCCATTTTACGATAAAAACTCTCAGCAAAGTGGGAATAGATAAAAAAAAATACTTCAACATAATAGAGGCCATATATGAGAAACCCACAGCCAGCATCATACTCAATGGGCAAAATCTAAAAGGTTTCTCTTAAGATCAGGAACAAGACAGGAATGTCTGCTTTCACCTCTCTTATTCAACATAGTCCTGGAAGTCCTAGCCATAGCAATCAGACAAAGAGTAAAAGGCACCCAAATTGGAAAGTAAAGAGGTAAAACTGTTAATATTTGTAGATGACATGATACTGTATATAGGGAACCCTAAAGATTACACAAAAAACTACTACAACTGATAAACAAATTAAGTAAAGTAGCAGGACACAAAGTAAATATACAGAAATCCATTGCATTTTTATACACCAATAATGAACCATCAGAAAGGGAAGCTAAGAAAACAATTCTATTTACAATTGTTTCAAAAAAATAAAATACCTAGGAATAAATTTAACCAACGATGTAAAAGACCTGCACTCAGAAAATTATGAGACACTGAGGAAAGAAATTGAAGAAGATACAAATAAGTGAAGCACATGGGGGGCACCCCCCAGAAAACAGAATTGTCTTCTGGAGGGCAGGCCTCTTATAGTCCAGGCTTCCCCCACTGGATTAGTGTTCTAGGAACCCATCTGCATCTGTGCATCAGCTGGCATTGTTGTGAGAGTCTGCATTTAGCTTTAGTAAAATGTTTTTGAAGACTCTTTCAATGTGTTTGCCCATTTCATGATGGGTGATTTACAAGCACACTTGCCTACACCGCACTGAGTATTCAGCAGTTTTTGACCAAAGACAACATGACCTCTGTGCCCAACCCTCCCTATTCACCCGATCTTGCCTTGAGTGACTAATTTTTTTGTTTGTTTGTTTCTCTGGGTGAAAAAAAGTCCTGAAAGGGAAATGGGTTGCCAAAGTAGAAGAGGTGAAACAAAAACCTACAGAAGCACTAAAAAGTATCAAAACTGACAAGGTCAAAAACTGTTTTGAACAATGGAAAAATGCCTCTATAATAGGTTTACTGCATCAAATGGAGAATTGATGCAATTTGTTGACTGAAAGCTTAAACACATAAGAATAAGTACATTCATCTTAATAAATAAATTTGGGGTTTTTTGGAGATCCCCCTTCTATATACTGTGTTCTTGGATAGGAAGATTTTAACTTTATTAAAATGTCCACACCACTCAAAGCGATCTATAGATTCAACACAATTCTTATCAAGATTCCAATGGTGTATTTCACAAAACTAGAACAAATATTCCAAAATTTATATGGAAACACAAAGACCCCAAATAGCCACAGCCATCTTGAGGAAGAAGAACAATGTTGGAGGAATCACAATACCTGATATTAAACTATACCACAAGGTCATAGTAATCAAAACAGCATGCTACTGGCATAAAAGCAGAAGCATAGATTAATGGAACAGAATAGAAAGCCCAGAAACAAACCCATGACTTTTTAGCCAATTAACATTTGAAAAAGGAGGCAAAACCATACAATGGGCTAAGATAGTCTATTCAATAAATTGTGTTGGGAAAATTGAACATGTCCAAAAAATGAAACTAGACAACTTTCTTACACCGCACACAATAATAAACTCAAAGTAGATTAAAGACTTAAATGTTAGACTCAAAACCATAAAAACACTAGAAAAACACAAGCAATAAAATCTTGGACATTTCTCATAGCCACATTTTTTTTTAATGAAAAATCTCCTTAGGCAAGGGAAACAAAAGAAATAAATAAACAGTTGGGACTACATCAAACTAAAAAAGGTTTTGTACAACAAAGGGAACCATCAACAAAACGAAAAGACAACCCATTAAATGGGAAAACATATTCACCAACAAATGTGATAGGGGTTTAATATCCAAAATTTACAAAGAATGTATAAAACTCAACACCAAAAACCAAACAATCCAATTAAGAAATGGGCAAAGGACCTGAATAAACACTTCTCCAAAGAGGACATAGAGATGGCCGATGAAAAGATGTCAACATCACTAATCATGAGAGAAATGCAAATTAAAATCACAATGAGATATCACTTCATGCCTGTCAGAATGGCTATTATCAATAAATCAACAAACAAGTGTTGCAGAGAATGTGGAGAAAAGGGAACCCTTGTGTACTGTTGGTGAGAATGGAGACTTGTATAGCCACTGTGGAAAGCAGTATGGAGATATCTCAAAAAATTAAAAATGGATCTGCTTTACGACCCAGGAATCTCACTTCTGGAAATAAATCTTAAGACTCTCAAAACATTAATTTGAAAGAACATAAGCACCTCTATGTTCATTGCAGCGTTATTTACAATCACCAAGATATGGAAGCACCCCCAAGTGCCCATTAGTAGATAAGTGGATAAAAAAGCTGTGGTATGTTTACATAGTGGAGTACCACTCAGCAGTCAAAAAGAAGGAAATGTTACCTTTTGTGACAGCATGGATACACCTGAAAAGTATTACGTTAAATGAAATAGGCCAGTCAGAGAAAAATAAGTACCATGTGATTTCACTTATATGTGGAATATAGTGAACAACATAAATGGACAAAGTGGAGACAGACACATGGACACAGAGAACAGACTGACAGCTGTCAGAGGGGAGAAGATTGGGGGCTGGGTGAGAAAAGTAAAGGGATTAAGCAAAGAAAAGAAAGAAAGGCTCAGGGACACAGACAATAGCTTGGTGATTACCAGAGGGAAGGGAGACTATGGGAGAGGTAGAAGAGGGTATGGGGGCATAAATGGTGATGGATGGAGGCTGGACTTGGGGGGTGAACACACAACACAGTACACAGATGATGTGTTGTAGAATTGTGCTACTGAAACCCATGTAATTTTATTAACCAATGTCACCCCATTAAACTGAATAAAAATAAAAAAGACTTTACTAGGCAAAAGGGGATATTACTATCAACATTATAGACAAAAGGATTATAAACTGCTATGAATAGTGGTATGCCAAGAAACTAGATCAAAGAAATGAAATGAGCAGGTTCCTAGGAGACAAACCGATGTAACTGACTCAAGGAGAAATGGAAAATCTGAGTAGACCTGTAGCATACAGATTGACACTGAAAGCACAGGCAGCAAAGGGAAGCAGATAAATTGGACTTCATCAAAATTAAGAATTTTGTATTGTACAGGACACTGCCTAATAAATAAAAGTGTTTATATATATGATAAGGAATTTGAATCTAGAATATATAAACAACTCTTACAATTCAGAAAGAAAAAAATAACTCAACTAAAAAGTGTTCAGAGGATTGGAATTCATTCCTTCAAAGAAAGTATACAAATGGCTAATAAGCACATAAAAAGATGCTCATCATTAGTTATCATGGAAACATAAATTACAACCACAAGGAGAGCCACTTCATACTCAGTAGAATGGCAAGAATCAAAAGTCAAACAACAAGTGCTGGTGAGAAGGCAGAGAGACTAGAGCCCTCGGACACTTCTGGTGGGAATGCAAAGTGGCGCAGGTGATTAGGAAGACAGTCTGGCCATTCCTCTGTGAAACATGGAGTCACTGTATGACCTAGAAACCCCACTCCTAGCAATGTGCCCAACAAAAATGAAGACATGTTCACACAAAAACTTGTACATAAACGTCCATAGCAGCATTATTTATAATAGCTCAAAAGTGGGGATGACCTCATATCCATCAACTGATGGGCAGAACATAATGTGGTATATTCACAAACTAGAATACAAGGTCTGTCTGGAAAAAGTCCAGCCATTGTTAATATAACGAGAACGGTTTACATGACATCGATGTAACCTGGCAGCCAAGGAGAGTGGACTGAAATGCACATGCATGAACAATGACAACTTCACTGTACTAGTCAGGGGGGTGGTAGGTGCCATTGAGTGGGCATGTGTATGTGTGGGCATTGCATTCAAAATGACTAATCAAGTAGAGCAATGAATCTGCATCACATTTGGCGTTAAATTTGAACATTCCTCCACAGAAACTATTTGGATGATTCAGAAGCTGCAGCTATGGGCAACTGGTGACTGACAGCTTCATCACAACAACATGACCACTCACAGATCATATCTTATGCAGAGGTTTTTGGCGAAACAGCAAATCACCCAGGTGAGTCAGCCCCCCTACAGCCCAGATTTGGTGCCCTGTAACCTGTAGCTTTTCCCAAAATTAAAATCACCTTTAAAAAGGAAGAGATTTCAGACTGCCAATGAGATTCAGGAAAATATGATGAGGCTGCTCATGATGACTGGGAGAACTCTGTGAGGTCCCAAGGTGCCTACTTTGAAGGGGACTGAGGTCCTGTGTACAATGTTTTTTGTTCTTGTATCTTCTCTAATAAATGTCTCTATTTTTCATATTAATGGCTAGATGCCTGTCATCGAAAGAAAGTAAAGTGCAGACACATGGCACAGCCTGGACAAACCTTGAGAACTGTGAAGTAGAAGAGTCCATCCAAAAGACCGGCTACATAATGCCATTGCTGTGAATTTCCGTGAGAAGCCAGTTTATGGCAACAAGAAGTACACGCTGGTTACCAAGGGCAGAGATGAGAAAAAGGAGGTGAAAGCTAATGGTCTGAGGTTTGGGGGAAGCTAGTTCAAATGTTCTAAAATTGATTATGCTGAGGGTTGTACAACTCTGTGGGTTTACTGAACACCATTGAATTGTACACCTGAAAAGGGTGACTTTTACAGCATGTGAATTACATCTCAATAAAGCTGTTGTTAAAGAGAAAGAGTCTGCTCGGCAGCAGGAAGTGTGTGCCAGATAGGGAACAGTGTCAGCCAAGGGTGCGCTGGGAACCTGGAGCTTGGTTGCAATGTGGCAACAGACAGTGGGTGCTGTGATGTGGGCTGCAGCACACAGGCCTCTCGGCCTGGGTTTGCTCTGAGGGCCATGGGAAGCCAGAGGAAATGTGGATAGAAGAGGGACAAGCAGAAGACAGGTGGTTCCGGAATGGGGAGCAGGTGGCTGGAGCCACAGCAGCATGGGGGCACTGGTGCCAGGCACAGATGGGAAAGAGGGACTGGATTTGAGAGTCATGCAGAAGGCCTGATCCATGTTGGAGGGTGGGGAGAAGGGCCATGGAGAGACCCCTGGTGGACCCTGGGGAAGAAGGGAGGTGCTTTAATGAGAATGGCCTTTGTACCCTAACTGTGCTGGTGTCAATCACCTAATTAGCGACTCCACTCCGAACAGCCTGAGTGTCCATCATGGCATGGCCTCATGCCTGGCCTGGGGATGCAGAGAAAAGGACAGGCCCCTCCACAGCTGTGGCCAGGGGCACTGTCGTGGAAAGGACAGAGTGGAGAGACGAGCTCAGGGGTGGTGGGAGGAAGGGGGAAGGCTTCCTAGAGGGCAAGTCATGAGCTAGTGCTCTGACAGATTTCTCATTGACTGTATTTCAATAGGAAAAGATGGTGGAAAAATTCAGAATGGCATTGCAAAATGAAACAGCAAATGTACTGCCTCTGAGGGCTTCCTACCACCCTCAGAGAAGGCTTTTCCTCTGAGAGCGTGGCTCGGGTCCCAGTCAGGCCACCGAATGTGTTGATGCCTCAGCATCTTCTTTCACAAAATATCTGAGCAGAGAGCTACAGTGAATACTAAGTGTGGTGACACAGGGAGACCTTTAGCAGCGGACTTGGCCCAAGCGAGGTCTGAAGACAGATTGGCCAGAGGGCCTATTCTTGCCTACATGAGTGGTGACTCCTTACATAGTTGGAAGGATGAGATGAGTCTCATTCAGCATCCTTCTTCTTAACTGGCTGTCACTGTTGGGAACTGCCCTGCCTGGTTTCAGGAGTTGTAACCACTCACGGCTAAGGCTGAGTGAGTGACCTTTGGACTGTAAGCCACTAAAGAGACAAAGCTTATCTCCCTGGCAGGAGTGCCACTTCTGCTGGCCCCCAATGCTTGGTCAGTTAGCCAATGACGGGTAAGATTCCCTCAAGGGAGGGGTTGCCTAAGAGAGGCACGATCACATGGAAGGCCCTCAAGGAAGGACTTGGGGGGCCACAGCAAAAGGGGGCAATGGACCCTCACCCCCTGGCTATCCTGACATAGCCTGAGTCGCCACTTGGTCTGCAAGAAGTTTCCTTATCTCTTGGCCTCTTTCCTGGCTCTGCTGCACTTAAGCCTGAACCAATGACAGAGGGCGGTACAGTTCTGTGCTGGATAGGGTGGGCTCCCCGGGTGATCCAGCATAAGAAAGAATTCGTAAAGTCCTGTAAAAACTGCTTTGCTAAGAATGCTCTCATTTAAATGATAAGGGTCCGGGCAGGAAATGAGTTTGTCTCCCAAAGTTTTGTAGCCCTTTAGCTGACAGACGTTGACTCAGATTAAGCCCTCAGAGTTCTTTGAAATGTTGTCTATTGCTTGATACTTGCCACCTGACATTGATTGATGAGCTTTACCTGTATTCCTGTGTAAAATGAACCTAATAAAAGCCATTGGGGAAGGGGCTCTTGGCCGTCCTCCTTTGAGAGATTGGCCACCTCTCCTCCCCAAGCAGATCATGTTTTAATAGTCTTATTCTCATCCATGGCAGACAGAGGGCTCTGCGGGCGGAGCCCCGCCCCCCCACCATGTCACCAGTGTTTTTTCATATTACTACTGTGTGGGTGTGTATAAACCTCGAGGCGGCTTTTTTTTTTTTTTTTTTTTTTTTTTTTTTTTTTTTTTTTTTTTTTTTTTTTTTTTTTTTTTTTTTTTTTTTTTTTTTTTTTTTTTTTTTTTTTTTTTTTTTTTTTTTTTTTTTTTTTTTTTTTTAGTGGGAAGATGCGCAAAAGGGACTATCTGCTTAAGCTTTTGTATTTATTTGTTTATTTTGCCTTACTTTTGTTTTTTGGCATTGTCATGAAAAAGGGATGTAAACCTAAGGTTTAATATTAATGTGTCTATGTATCCTTCATATCTTCTGCAGTTTTTGCATTACAAGAATTGATGTTATTGCTTATGTTGAGAAATGCACATTTGATTAAGCCAAAGTTTCATTCTCCATACTAATTAATATTTTTACCCTGAACCCAGCCCTTTGGGTAGGGCTCTTTTTGCTGCATTTCCCCATATAAGTTGTTCATACTTTTATGTTCCATCCTTCTGAGCTCCTCTATTTTAGCTATGCATCCTGTGTGTGGATCCGGCTTTTTGAAACATTTTTTGATTATGTGTAAACCTATGTGCTAGACTATGTGACATGTATGTTTTGTCTTAGATCTGTTTTATTCATTTTTGTCTTTTTATGTGTATTTTTCTGACAATTGAAAGGTTTTAAAATCATTCTATTAACATATGGATACACGACCTTGTGCTAGTTCTAGGTGTACAATATGGTGATTTGATGCATGTGCTACTCTACTCAGTCTGTGTTGTTTCAAGGTTGCATCCCTTCCTGTCATGCTCATGCACCACCATTGAAGTAAACCTTAAGGGACAAGCTGAGGTTGTCTCTGATTTTGCAAAGATTAAGCATCTCTGTGTTCAGTCCTCACCTTGGTCAGGATTCTGGTTTCAGGTGACAGAGATGACTGGAGGAGTTGAGGGAAATTGGGGAACTTACCAGTGCTCAGGCCTCCTGGGGCAGGGCTGTGCCCAGTAGCTCTGCGAATGGGCTGCACAGTGCACCGTGTTCTCCCAACGTCCTGCTCCATCATTGGACTTTCCTATCCTTTGCTAATTTAGTGGGTGTAACGTGAAACTTTAATGTTGCTTTAAAAGTGGTAACAAGGGGTGCAGATGTGTATGGACTCCTTTGGTGCAGGCTACTTCCCCTGTGGTGTACTGATGACTGTGTTTATTCCTTAGCTCACTGGGGCCACTTCCAGACTCTGTGGAGAGTCAGGCCATGGGGCCTGGCTTCCACATCATCTCTCATTTCTCAAGAACCGGCACAGCACGTCTCCAACTGTGCAGCGCAGGCCAGTGTGTTCTGTGCCGCCACGGGCCACTCTGTTCCTGCAGGCTGCCTGAGAGGGGATGAGGAAGTGAGAAGTGAAAATCCATCACACTTCTGGAACGGTCTCAGAGGACATGCTGGGCTCTGGAACCAGCAGGACTCGGCAAGGCCACTGTGGCAGAAGCAGCCCTTGTGGGGTGAGGTCTTTGGAGGATGCTTACAAAAAGCCTAGAACTGTCTGGAAGGTGTTTGTGTAGGAGGAGAGAGAGAGAAGGGAATTTGGGCTTTGCCTCAACCCAAGGCCTTTCGCATCTCCATCTTGCTGGTGTCTGTGCAGCAGCCACATTCTGGTGGTGGTTTTCCCCCTTTTGGGAAGAGTTGTGAGCAAAACACAGCAAGCAGTGCTGGGTGTGGCAGGAGAGCCCGCCAGGAAGTTTCGTCATGGTTTCCAGGGTCCTGTTGGAGAGCCATAGACACTGGTTTTCTCGAATAAAAGCCTTTGGATTTCAGGAATTCCTGAGTTTCCTTCAGCTTTTTAAAATCTTTGCACATGAGAGATGGTTTATAAGATGAATAGAACATTTTATCTGATTAGCAATATTTTTCCTTATTAGAATGTTGGATTTCATCTCGAGAATCCGTCTGAGTGTAACTGTGGGGCACATGCCTTGGCCTCAGGAAATTCTGGGTGTTGGAGATCCCCCTGCAAAAGCACCAAGAGGTTCATGGGAAAAACAAACCCTCACCCCAACATGAAATTTTCTCTGCTTCAGTTTCTCTTGTAAGTCGGCACTCATTTGCTGACTATTCTCCAGGAATTCCTTAAACTAAATGGTCTACCAAGAACATCATTTCTCCTCCCCCCATACTACTGGGGATTGTCTTCATGTGAGAATGCTGCTTTTTCTTGCCATGTCTTAGTTATGTTGGAAGTAGGGGCTATAATATGAACATGGCCTGCCGTCTTGCATTGGACATCTCTGAGTCATCGAGCTTTAAGAATTTGATCCATCGGGGTTTGATTTTAGTGAAGGAGTAAAGCTGTGGCCTGCATTAATTTTTGTTAGTGTTAACCGATCAGCTTTCTAGCTGTCCCAGTTCCTTTTACTGAGTGATTTGTGTTTGCCCTCTGGTCTGGTGGTTCTCCCGTGTCATGTATGGGACCCTCCTGTGCACAGACTGTCTCTGAGCCTCCTGTCCACCCTGGCCCCCCACTCTGGCAGTTTGTCACATCCAGGAAACAGTGCTGGCCTTGCTGTGACTTCTCACAAAGTCCCTGGGTGTAACATTATTTTCATGCTGGTAGACAGACTTTTAAATATCTTCCCCTTCCAAAAATAATGAAGAGACAAAAATAGAAGAAAATACTATTCTACGCCTTCCCTCAAAAAAACAAAAACAAAAACAAAACCCTCAAACCCTGTTAGGATTTTGATTCGGATTGAATTAAGCTTAAAGTTGACATAGAAGAGAATTGACAACTGTATTAGTTCCTAAGATTGTGATAACAAGTGAACACAAACCATGTGCTTAGAACAACAGACATCTACTCTCTCACAGTTCTGGAGGCAGAAGTCAAAGGTTAGGATACCAGCAGGCCAAGCTTTCTCCGAAGGCTCCGCCAGATCTGCTCTGTGATCCCCCGTCTTAGCTGCTGGCATTGCCAGGAATCCTGGTGTTTCTTGACTTGCGGACACATCGCTCCAGTCTTTGCCTCTGTCATCAATGGCCTCTCCCTGTGTTTCTCTGCATCTTGCCCTCCTCTTATAAGGACTTCAGTCATTTTAGAGTAAGGACCCACCTATTCCAGCGGGACCTCATCTTAACAAATTACACTTGCAATGACCCCATTTCCAAACCAAGTCACGTTCTGAGATTGCAGGAGTAGTGTGAATACTGGGGGGTGGGGAGGTGGGCACCGTGAAACTCAGCAGAGCATATTTAGAATTTGTACCAATGTTGTATTCAAGGATAAGGTGAGTCTACTTATTCAAGTTTTTTTAATGTCATGTAACAATTTTTTTCATAGAGTTTATTACTGGTTAGTATTTTTTCTTTTGTGAATGAAATAGTTCCTTTTTTTTCACATAATCTAACTGGAATTGTTTCTATTCCCTGTAAATTTTTTTTAATATAAATGTTATAACTCACTGAATTATTATTTTCAGTGCCTTTCGGTCAGCTCCCTTGAGCTTCCCATGTTTATAACTGTATTGTCTACAAATAACAATACTATTGCCAACTGTTTTTGAGTATATAAACTTGGCATTGTGTTCTTCTGTCCAATTGTAGGGTCTTGCATTTCTAGAACAATATCACATGATGAGAAATGGGAGTGGCCTTCCTTCTTATCCTGACTCAATGCTTTCCGGGGTGGAGCTGGCTGTGGGTAGACTCTGGAGAACGTGTAGAGGGCTGCATGGCACCTGGGGCCAACCTCTGGCTAAAGGGGCTTTTTGCCTTGTCTACCTCCTCCCATCATATCTTAACTGGGCGGGGCCTGTGATGATAAGAGGAGAGCTCAGGATTTCTGGGAGAGGCCGAACGCTGTCAGTCGAGGAACCAGCTGTGGACAGCTGCTGGCACCTACCTTGCCTCCACAGCCCCTGTGCTGCTAACAGACCTTGCTCCTCCTGCCCTAAGTCTGGTCAGGTCAGCCTGACTGGCCAGCCACTGCGTCGCATCCCCTAGTCATGGGTTTGGGGCAGGGTGGCGTTATGTACCTGATGCAAGCCAGGGCAGGCAGGCTAATTTTGAAACTGTTTATTTTTATTTTTCCATTACATTTGACTTTCAATATCATATTAGTTTCAGATGAGAAGCATAGTGGTCAGACATTTATAAAACTTACGGAGCAATCCCCTAATACAGTCCCCAGCTGGCACCGTGTGTGGTTATTAGTGTTGTTGACTGTGCTGCCTGCGCTGTGCTTTACGTCCCGTGGCTGTTCTGTCCTCGCCAGTTGGTGCTTCTCCATCCCTGCACCATTTTCACCCTGCCCAACTCCTCCCATCTGGCAACTGTCAGAATGTTCTCTGTATCTATGAGACTGTTTCTGTTTTGCTTGTTTTGGAACTCTCTTTAAAGAGTGGACAAGGAGTTGCCCCGAAACTTTTGGGGTCACACTTAGGAAGAACAGCCTGTCCGAGGCTCGGCCAGCAGTAACAAGACCCAGTCATGGGTACAGCCTTTTGTCATGTGGATTTAGCCATGCTTGCAACAAGTCACATTTAGATTTTTAAGTCATATGAGCCAATAAAGATCTTCTCGGTTAAGTCATCTTAAGTTTGCCACATTCAACTAAAAAACAATTGAAAAATATCTACACTATGAATCTTCATCTTAAGTCAAGCCTGGGCAGTCAGTCAGACCCAGAGCTGTGTTTGCCTGGTGTTCTAAACGGGATGGCCATGGGCATTTCATGTCTGGCCACCCAAATAACGTGTGCTGTGCTCCAGCAAGGGGCAGTGGCAGTCAGGACACAGCAGTGGCCCTGCCCTGGTAGCGCTCACATTGCAGTGGGGCAGGCAGGTCCTAAACCCTAAAGGTGATTCCTGAGTCACCTGAGGAGCTAGAATATGGCCTGTGCTCGGGAAGGACAGAGGAAGGACAAGGGTGGGAAGGCAGGTTTGACTATTTAAAAAGGGTGGTCAGGTTAGGCTTGGTTGAGCAGGTGAATGTGGGCAGAGGTAGATGGGACGTGAGGCCCTTCACTCGTGTGCCTGCAGCTGGGGCGGGAGGCGGCGGTAGTGATGGAGCAAAGGCGGGTGTGCTGAAGACAGCCAGGAACAGGGCTGGCATGACTGAGTGGGGGGCTGGACATGGGGACAAGGGCTGGGGAGAGTCTGAGACACCCCCTGATTGCCCTGGGTGCCAGATGGGGTGAGGCTGGAGCAAGAATCCGTTCCAGCGGCAGGAGCCTAACGGGTAGTTTGGACAGGCCCTCCTACCGTGGGCTAGGTGCCTCGCAGGCCTTTCCACAGCCAGCCCACAGCAGCTGTGTCTGACCAGCGCCCCCTACATGTTGGGTTTGCTGGAGCTACTGGAGCTGGGCCCGACAGCTCTGGACCTGGCCTCATACCTGTCCAGCTCCTGCTGCCCTTGTGTTTGACTTTGGACATGGCTTTGGGGGCCTCAGTTTCCCTTCTGGGCAGTCAGGAAGGCACCCTGGGCTGAGGAGCACCTGGGGCAGTGCTGGTCCCCCCTAGCCCTCTCCTTCTCTGTCTCTCCAGTCTGCAAGCACCGTCCCCCGTCCACACTCTTTGTCATGTTTGTCGTTCACATTTTTCGGATGGGTTTATTTGCTCTCATTTGCATAAGAAGTACCATACTCCCACCCTAATGAGCAAGCCCATCTGGCAGTGCAGGTCTCCTCTGGGCAGAGGGCCTGGCTGGCGGTTTTCTTTCAGGGCCCAGAAGGCCTGGTTGAGCCCTGGACCAGAGTTCTTCATTGAGGGCTGGAGCCAGCCCCCAGGCTTCTGGTCTCTCATCTGCCACCCTTGTGTGGGGGCCATCTGGGTGGCCCTACCTCTCCCAGAATGTCCTTGGTAAGCCCAGGGCATGGACAGTTCATAGTGATAGTGTGAAATCAAGCCATAGCAGCTCTGTGGCCACTTGGTTGAATCTGACCCAGGCTAGAAAGGCTCAGATCTTGGAATTTGGTGTCATGGAAGATAGCTTCTGGAATCTCAGCTCTGGGCAGTGCTTAGCTGGGCTATGTCAGCAGTGACACCCCAGAAAATGGGCCCTGACCTCTCAGTTGTCACTCTGATAACCCCCATACTGACCCCTGCCCACCGAGAAAGATTCCTGTCCCCCCTCTGTGACACCAGGCTCAGTGCTGGCCTTGGAGCAGAGCCTGTGGGCATGGGGCCTGAGGACACGGGCACTCCACTGTGATGACCAGACTACCCCCCGGGGAAGTGACAGCACCTGTGTCCTACCTGAGTGGGTCCTACCCGTCCAGCATCAGGGCAGTGTCCCCCAGGTCTTCCTGCCTGTGGGCCAAGAGCCCAGCTACTTGCCTCTGCCCCAGCTGGCCATCCTGACCTCTTTCTGCTCTCTCACTCTCCGGAGCCCTTCCTGCTGAGGGGCCCATCAAGCCTCAAGAAGCCTCATTCAAGTAACAGGGTAAAAACCCATGTCACTCAGCAGGCAGGTTCCAGGAAGGAGTGATGGAGCCCTCAGGTGTCCTGGGAGGGTGGAGGGAAAGTTAGGGGGACAGTGGCTTGGGAAGGTGTGGTGTTCTGGAGTGCATTGTCCCTCCTTTTTCTTTGCTGCAGAAAGGCTCAGGAGAAATGGGGGCCAAAGAGAAGCTCTACTAGGTTCTCAGCCGGCCACTGGGGAGACCCTGGAGGTGGCATGAAGGTGCCAGGCTGCCCTGTGGCTGGAAGGAGCTGGAACAAGTCCGGCTCCCTGGGACTGAGGTCTGGGCAGGAGAGGAAGATTCTGGTGCTGGGAAGAGCATGAGGGGCTTGCATGGTGATTGTTGAGAGTCAGGGAGGAGCTTTGACTTTGTATTTCTTCCCATGGAGTTCTAGGTTTGTGCTTTTTAAATGCTGAGATGTAGTGTAAACCAAGTGCATGAAGTGCACTGATACTAAGCAAATCTTTACAGTGAGTCACGATTCACTCATTGGTAGAGAAGTTATCAGCAGTACTCCCAAGGCTCTTGTGTGAATCACAACTTTTTGTTTGCTGTAGTTTTTAATGCTTTGACATCTCTGATGCTTTGCTGGCTGGGGAGAGGTCGCTCCTCCTAGGGATAGCTAATTCTCAAAGACAGAGCACAATGGCCAGCAGGGGAGCTTTATACACAAACCAACCAACTCAAAGCTGCCCTCCCATGGCCTCCTGGCTCTGCCTCTCACACCACACTAGTACCCCCTGCTCCAGGCCAGGGACCAGGAGACTGGAGACCAGGCCATGGTCCAGAGCCTGCAAAGTGACTCCAGCTCTCTTGGTCCAAACTTGTCACCCCGCCTCTCTCATTTCTTCCCCTGGAAACCACAATGTAGGCCCTGGTCCTGCTCTCCCCTGCTCCCTTGGCTTTTCCCCCTGATGCTGGCACCTCCTTGTGTGGCCCTGGGTGGCCTGGTGTGCCCCCCTTACCTTGGCAATTGTAACTAGTAAAGTTTTCTTTCTTCTTTTAATTTTGTATTCATTTTGAGAGAGAGAGAAAGAAAGACATTAATTTGCTCTTCCACTTATTGATGCATTCATTGGTTGATTCTTGTATGTTCCCTGACTGGGGAACATACAAGAATCATCCCATACACAACCTTAGTGCATTGGGATGATGCTCTAACCACCTGAGCTACCTGGCCAGGGCAGTAAACTCTTCTTTCTAAGGCAGTTGTCTTTGTGTCTGTCACCTTGTCATACCTGATTAAAACAAAATCTCTTTTCATGCCCCTCACATCCCTTGCTGCTCTATACACACCTCCACCCCCAGGGTAACCACTGTTATGATTTCTGTCATAACAGAGCTGGCCTGTGCTTGTCCTTTCTATAAATGGACTCACTCTGTAGTTCCCCTTTTGTGTTTGGCTTGTTTCACTCAGCATAATGAGGTTCATCCATGTTATTGAGAATATTTCTCTCTCCTTCTCTTCCCATAGTATTTCATTATATTCTACAATTTCCTTACTCATCTCTTTGTTGATGGATATTTGAGTTTCTGGCTATTTGACTGTTCAACTAATTTCTCCCTCTCTGCATGTATTTCTCTTAGAGCTACAAAGTTCATTGTCATTTGACTCTTTTGCATTTATGGAGTGAATTGCAAATGTCTTACAAGTTGCAACTGTGTGTGTTGTGTGTCTCTGTCTCCATGAGCCTGGTGGCCTGCCGCAAGTGTTTGCCACCCATTGAGCAAATGGCTCTTGCACATAGGTGCTGTGCTGGGTGCTGGACGACCCTCTACCAGGGGCTGCCTTCTACTGATGATGCTAGTGGGGGTGACACAGATGGTAAATAAGCAGGAGAGTAAATAATACAATTTCAAGAAATGATATACAGCAAAGGAGAAAAGAAAGGAGGGTGAAGCATACAGTGAATGTGTGGGGCATTTTCTAGAGGCCAGGGCTCTCTGAGAAGGTGCTTTTTACAATAGACACCTGAGTGCCATAGGGGAGGAAGCAGTCTGGGGAAGATCAGTCCAGACAGAAGGGGACATCATGTGCAAAGGCCCTGAGGCAGAAATTCACCCGGGTAAGGTACAGCAAGAAATCCAGAGGAGCTAAAGAAGTGAGGGGAGAGTGGTAAGGGTGTGATCATGTAGCCCTTGGCTTGAAAGATGGACTAAAACTCTGTTACTCAGACTTGGGAGTTTGGAAGACATTCTAAACAACTGAGAGTATTTGTGGACAAGGATAAAATTTGAACTTTCCACTGAAAATTAGAATACTAGAAAACATGTACACACCACTGCAAGTTTAGTAGTTGCTCAACATTTAAAAGACTTTTCTGACATTAATGAATATGATTTTTGATATTGTTTAAAGAAATGTGTCAGCTTTGGAAGATCTGCATGACTTCGTGAATCAGTCAGTGGCCACGTGCCATCTTTCTTTCGGGAAGGACAACCCTCTGCGTGGCTCTCTCCCAGGCCAGCAGTCTTGCTGGGTCATCAAGAATGCATAGCCCTGACACTCTATATCCAAGCTCCTTCTCAGATGTGTTTTTTAGTGAGTGGCCTTGAGGAATGAGGCACTGGCCTCCCCTGGGGCAAAGGCAGCTTTGCTCACTGTGTGTGATGGAAGAGCTGGGTCCCCAAGCTCAGGCCTCGCAGCAGCTACAGCTGCAGAAAACCCACTGTGAGTACAGCATCTGTGGGGTCCCTTGGCATCTCCTCCGTGGGGCTTGGGAGGCCAAGAGAGGTGAGGCAAGCAGGCTGGCGGTCATGTGGCCTGCTGTGGAAGCATGTTATGAATAATAAAGTTCTTGGTCTCTGACACAAGAGTTTTATGTCTTTTTCCAGCATGCATGAAACAGTAGCATGGGAAATTATTAACGTGGCACAAACTTGAGAATAAGCAACTCCTTGAGTTTGCACCCTGGCAACTAATCTAATCCAACTAGCCTTGGAAACTGCTACTTAGAGTTCTGGTGTTGTAGCCAGTGAGAATATCCGTAATTATTTGAAAGAGCTATGAAAATACTCCTCACTTTTTAAAATGCATCTCTGCAGAAGCCAGAGTTTCTTCATGTGCTTCAACCAGATGACACATCACAATGGACTAAATACGAGAACAGAGATGGGGCCCAGCTGCTAACCCAGGCATGAAGGGGAGATTCCCAAACCTGTCAAACAATGGCACATCTGCACTACACTGCTTTTTGCTTGTCTTGGAAAATATAGATAGTTTTTATAAAAATATGTGCTATTTATACAAGAAGGCAATGGGCTTATTATTATTTTTAAAATAAGTTAATGAATGAATGTTTTAAAAATGCTTCTGTTTGAAAGTTTAACTTGGTAAACATCGATGGACATAACTCACACAAACAGAACTCTTTGGGGCTCTCAGTAATTTTTAAGAGTGTAAAGGGGTCTTGAGACCAAAAGTTTGAGAACTGCTGGTCTCATCATTTAAGTTATAAATCAAGCTAACAAAGTAATAAATAAAATACTTCATGGCTCCAGCCTAACAAAATATATCTTTAAAATGTCCCAGAAGGCCGGATGCACATCTGGGGTTCTGGGGCCGCTGGCCCTGTGCTGGGCAGCAGCACAGGAGGCACCTGCAGCTTGCGGCACCCCACTCTTCCTGCCTGGGCTCTGGTCACTCCTGACAACAGAGCTTCTCAGTCATCCCTCAGGCCTATTGGTTGTGTGGTCCACCCTCTAGGTTGGATCCCTGCAAGAGGCCTGCACCAGTCCTACCAGCGAGGCTGGGCTGTTTGGGCAGTGACCTTCAGGGTCTGGGGGAGCCAGAGCCTGGTCTAGGGGGTGGAGGGTGGGCTCTGGGTGGATGCCTCCCCCTGAAACTGCATCCTTCATCCTATGAGGAGGGATACAGCTAGAAGGAGGCCTGAGAGAAAGGCCCAGGGCAGGCTCTAAGCAGGGCGCTGCTCCCAGCAGCCGACACGCAGCACACAGTAGACAGGTATGCGACTGAATGGAAAGCTCCAGGTCAGCACTGGAGCCTGTGCTCTCTATCTGCCACCAGGCCCTTGGTGGCTCCGGCTGGCCACTCCCCTTCTCTGGCCTCCACTGTCTTGGGTGTAAGGTTGGGGTGTCGATGTATGTGTCCCCAAGCGCTCTCCTGGGGTCAGGTTTGTTCCAAGAGTCCACAATTTCTGAATTGCTAATGAGACCTGACAACCTTTACGCTATGCGGGTTTGATTGGTTGGTTAGAGAAATAAGGGCTTCTTCTTCTTTGAGGGGAGGGAATGGATAGTAATATTTATGAAAATTCCTTTCTTAAAATGATGTTACTGTCTACTTAGCTCAGGAGTCAACGGAAGCTGGCTTATACTAAATAGAAAATACAACTATTTCTCTCCTGCTTAAATGTCTTTAATATTGCTCAAAGATGATACAAATGCATACATTTTTAATAAGTTACATGTTCAAAGTGTATTTTAAAGGGTATAACTATCTTACAGCAGCTTTCAGAAAATGGAGTCTAAGCATACCACAACTGGGGATGGCCACTTCAAAGTCATGCCCACCGCCTCGGCCAGACTGTGAATTCACAGGCGCAGGTGAGATCTGAGAGCAGCAGCTGGTGAGCGCTGCCTGAGCAAAGTCCAGCCCCCGTGGGTGCACTGTGAAGTCTGATTGTGGAATTCATTGTGGGTGAAAGCAAGGGAGTGAAAGGCATGGACTTAACTTTAGAAAGTTTCCTTTCTCCTGAGAACATCCATTAGTCTAGCCATCCATTTATCCATCCATCCATCCATCCATCCATCCATCCATCCATCCATCCATCTCAATCATCCAACCCTCCACCCATCCACCATACTTCCAACCATTCATCTATTATTCTGTTCGTCCATGCACCCGTTTATCCATCCTGAAGATATTTGGATGTTAGTCTCTGAGAGGGACTGAATCTGGTAGAGGTCATGTGGAAACAACGGTGGTGAGGTCATTAGAAACCCAGGGCTTGGGAACTGGCTCTGCCCTGGCCCCCTTCCGTGACAATTTAGTGAAGGAAGTCATTATAGCTTAATACCGTAGGGGGAGGTTCGTCGACTCCCTTAGCCAAAGGAGCAATGTGGTGTCAGTTCACCAGGAAAAATGTCAAGGTCAGGTGAATAGGAGCAGTATTACCCTCCCACAGAGACCTGAGGAAGGACAGTGAACGTCACTCTGCAACAAGGCTTGACTGTGGATACTTTTGAGGGAGCTGCATCCTAGTGAGGAAGGCTGCATGACCCCCTTTCCTGCCAGCAGGCCCAGAGTTACCCCAACGCCAGAGCCAACACATTGGAAGGCAAACGCGTCTTTGCCTCTCAGCAGACTAGGAGTGCCTGAGGATCACCAAACTTGGGCCCCTGCCACTCACAGGAAGCGCAGTGTCAAATGTGAGGTGGGGTACACACACAGGTCGAACTTGGGCCAGGGAGATGGGTTCAGAGCAGAATTTCTGTGTAGTGGTTGAGAGGCCATCTCAAAGGAAGGGAAACTGGGAGAGGACAGCATGTGTTCATGCCCCGGTCATCCATAGGCAGGCACCCACAGGGTTCCTACCAGCAGAGCCACCACCTGGGATCTGCCCTTGGACCTACCCTTGAATCTCCATTGCCTCCAGGACAACCCACCTCCTCCCAGCTGCTAACGAGCAGGCATCACTCATGCTGTGCACTGGGGTGGTCTGCTCCAGCTGTCACATCCCTGCCTAGTTCACACCCTGAGACCTGGCTCTCTTCCTGGTTCTAGGCCACCTCAGGCAGCTGCAGGAAAGTCAAGGCTGGCTCCTCCTGTGCCCGAGGGCAACAGTCCTATAGGGCCCTCCACCCACTCATCTCTGCAGTGCTGCAGCCTGGCCAGGACAGGCAATAATAGGTGGCAGAGCTGGCTTCAGTCTAGGCTGGAGCTGGCACCCACAGGCCCTGGCTGCCTAGTATTTACTGAGTAGGAGTCACTGCCCTGAGGAGGCAGCATTTACTGACACTGCAAGAAGAGGACTGTCTGGTCTGTGGGTCTCTGAGAAAGCCTGCTGAGCTTCCGGCAGAGACTCAGGAAGAAGGTGTCTGTAGGGGCCCGGGGCTGGCAATGGGGTAGGCCCCACCCTGGCCTGGAGGGGTCCAGCTGGGGGTCACTGGAGGGGCCTGGGCCCAAGAGGCTTCACTCTCAGAGGGCCCGGTTTCTGGGGTGAGGAGAGGATATGCTTCCTGCAGGTTCACCCTGAGTGGCTCATCCAGGTTTCAGGGACTGCTGCCCTCCAATTTCCCCTCCATCCAAGGCCAGGCTCCCCCACCCCCTCTACTGGGTTCAGCCCTGGGAAGGAGGCTATAGGGACAATCTAGTCCCAAACCTGGGGTCTCTGTAGTCAGGGTGGCCAGGGTCCCTGCAAGCCTAGAGGGATCCAAGTGGACCCTGGGCACTCTGTCTCTCCCTGGGGCACTGTCTGGCCCTGCACCCAGTGTGTGGGGTTGACTGCATGCCTCAAGGGGCTCTAGGACTCTGGTAGTTGGGCATTGCCTGCGGGACCTGTGTCCGGGCCCATGTTCTGGAAAGTGGGCCAGCCAGTAGAGAGCCTCTGCTGGCCCCTATGTTTTCCTTCAGGGGCGTCAAGTGAGGTGGGGCTGCCAGATGGGGCTGACCTGCTGACTTTGGGCGACCCAAACCGTCATGTAGACAGGCCCTGGAGAAGATATTTTCCTGGGGCTGCACCCCTGGGGTAGCCTCATCTGCAGCAGGCCACAGCTGTCTACTGGGTACCAGTCAATGCCAAGCACTGCCCATCTCCCATCACTCCCTGGTCCTACTCCATTGCCAGCATGACCTCAGGCAGACTGCTGGTCTTCGCACCCCTTGGCTGCTGTCTTGCATCCCCTTCTCTGTGCCCTGCCCTGAGGGGCCAATGGAAGGGCCGGGTCCCTGTCTGCCATGTTCCCATCTGCATCACTGGCCATGGCCAAGTCTGCCATTCCCTGTCATCATGGATAGCCTGCCCCAGATCCTGGGTCTCTGTGAAGACAGTTTCAATGTGTGCGGGAGCCTGGGAGCAGGAGCCTCACATGGTTTATAGATGCCTCCTCCCAGATAGCAGAAAAAGGTCACTTCTGCATTCCTGCATAAAAAAAAGGATCACTGCTCTGAAAATGTCAGAGAGAACCGCTGCTCTTCACTGAGCTGAGCCCTTGGCAGGTGCATCAGGGAGCCGAGAAGGGCAAGACACCTGCAAGGTGAGCCTTGGGAGCTGGCCTGCAGCTCAGGGAGGGGAGACTGTCCTGGGCTCATGGTGGCCTGGCCTGGGGCCAGAGAAGGTGGCAACGTGGTGGGAGGAGGCCGTGCGTGTGCCAGAGCTGGCAAGAACTGTTTCCTGGACATAGGCCATGATGACAAATCACTAACTTCACATCAAAGCCTGGATGCTTGGAGACTTTTTGAAGACACCAACCCAGGCTGATGTCCACTGACTCATGGGTGGTGGGGAGGGTGGTAAAGGTGGAGGCAGCTGCCCACTAGGAGTGCAGTGCTCTCCAGCTTTCACTGTTCCAAGCACTCCTGCCTCCCCTCTGCTGGCCTGCGTGGCCCCTGTGGGCATCCCAGTTGGGCCCAGGCCTGAGATGTGAGCCCACACCTGGCCTCCAGGCGGGCTCCAGATGGGCTCCAGGTGAACCTGCCCACTCTGACCTTTGTGCCTTCTGCAGATGGCTCCCTTCCAGAATCCCAGCCTTCCTTTTTCTTCTAGTTCTCACCATTTAACACAACTCTGCTTGGTTTCCAGGATGCAGGGGGCTCCTTCTTGCCCCATAGCCAACTATTTCTGGCATCTCTTTGTGCATCTTGGCTCTGAGTTGGATTATCTGGAAGTCTCACCACCTTCCAGGGTCTCCCACATCTTGAAGGAATCAGAAAACCTAAAATGCCAGGCAGCCCCTTCCTGTCCGACACATTGAACATACGTGGCACCCAGAGCAACACGTGCCTGTTACTTCCCTGGAAGCCTGGGCACGTCTTCCTCACAGCCTTCCTCGAGGCCTGATTGGGGGTGCCAAGTACCCCTAGACTAAGTGCTGTGAGGGCCTCCCCCACATGCTGTGTCAGCCCTGGGACCAGGAAGTAGCTGTGGGAGACACGGCTCCAGAAGGAGCCCCATCCCCATCAATCTTTTTGGGCCAGGGGCACAAGCAACCCAAGTTTATTTTCTCACAGGTCTAGAGGCTAGAGGCCCAAGGTCACAGCGTCAGCAGGGTTGTTGCCCTGAGACCCCTCTGCTTGGCCTGCAGTTGGCCGCCTCCTCTTGCATCCTCACAGGTCTATGCATGTGCGTCTGTCCCAGCCTCCTCCTTCTATGAGGACACCAGTCAGACTGGGTCACAGGCCAGCAACACAACCTCCTTTCACCTTAATTACCTCCTTCAAGGTCCTAGCTCCAAATATAGTCACACCCTGCAGCTGTTGGGGTTAGGGCTTCAACCTCTGCATGGGGGCACAGTAAAGCTGAGAGCTGTTCCTGGAAGTGAACCCTGGGGAGATGCATCGCCCTCCTTTTTATAGCTGAGGACACAGAGACCAAGAGAGGCAGAGTCTCTTGTATGGGGACTCGGCTTGGCCTGGGGACCAGGCAGATGACCTGAGCGGTACTTCCTTAGGCTCATCTTTGGGGTCTAGCCTTGCTGTGGACAGGACTGTGACCTGGAGCCTGGCAGAGGCACTGGGGGACCCCTCCCAGGGGCTGAGAGCATGGAGCCTGGACCACAGCCCCAGGTACAGCGACAGAATGCACCGTACCTAGAGGATTTACAGTGCACTTGGCAGGGAACCAGGGAGGTGTTTGTCACATGCAGCCAGCAGCCACCGTGCCTGGCTCATGGCAACAGCTCAGCAGATAGGCTGCCAGTCTGGTTGGGGCCATCCTGGGTGGTTGGAGCAGTGCAGACACCTGGCTTATTCATGGGACCCTCACCCTTGGGGGAGTATGTGGGGGCTGCAGGGGGGCAGAGCAGAGGGGGCCACCAGCCTCTGACACTTCTCACCCATAACCTTGCTTTGATGAGGTCAGTCCTTGTCAGCATCATGATGTGTGACTGGGAGGCACCTAGTCTCCGTCATTGACCATTTCAAAACCCACTTAACAGTGTAGACATTTCTGGAAAAACAGCAAACTCCATTCTCCTGACCTTTTAATGAATGTGTAGCTCATTTATGAGAAAGATGCATTTCTGCCATCTCACAAATGGATACATATATAAACACATTTCACTCAATGCAGTGTGGAATGTTGACAAGGAAGGCAAGCATTTTTGTCAAGGACAGTGTGGTGCCGATTCCCTGCCTGTCCTCGGGGCTGGCACCGGATGCTGTCTGGATGCCATTTCACTGAAGACACCGAAGAGCTCCGTACGTCAGGCTGCGTTTCTACTCCCATTCATAGACAAGGGAAGTGAGGCCTGGTCTGGCTATGTACCTTCAGAGGTCACGTGGCAAAAGAATGCTCAGGTGCAGCCTCAGCCACCAAGCTGTCCTCTGAAGGGCACAAAGACTGATGAGAGAAGCTGGAAGGTGGCAGCCACAATTTGGGACTTTATAGCGGAACTGGCTTTGAAATTTCCGAGTGCAGATCTTGGACCTGGATTCTCATTTCAGGCCTCTGGCAGCTCTGCTCACAAGCACTGGTGATCATTGCAGAGTTGAAGTCCGCAGACAGAACTGATTAGATTTGACTTCCTTTGTTTTGAATTATTCATGCCTCTCCCCTAATTTCCCAGAAATAATTCAATAATGCAGAGCAGCAGAGAGCATGGGGTGGGTGGCTCCAGGACACACAGGCCCAGGACACTGCCCTCCATTGCTGCTGGAGCCACCTCACCTCTAAAGCAAACTCCCTCTGACTGCTCAGGACTGGGAATGCTGCCTGGGCAGTCAGGGCTCCCCAAATGCTCCCCTCCACCATGTCACAGCCCCCTTGACATCTGTCCACCCCTATTTTACAGAGGGGAAATTGAGGCACAGAGAGGGTGAGGGAATCTCCCAGAGTCACACAGCAACACAGTCAGAACCATGGTGTGTCTGATTTCAAAATCTACCATCGTGGTGTTTACCTGGAGGTGGGGCTAGGAGGGAGAGATGATTTTAGTGTCTTCACCTAGAATCTCAGAGGGCTCGGCCATATGGTTTTGCCGACTCCTTCCCCGCTTCCCTCCCTCCCTCCCTCCTCTACAAGTATTATTGAGCATTTACCACATGATGGCTACTGGGAACCAGACGTGAGTTGGGTTGTGGGATCCCAGGATGGACAGACAGACAGGATAGAGTCCATTCAGAGCTGGGAGGCCCTGAGCAGTGCAGGGTGGGGTCACTCACTGTACATGGTCTCCGGGAGGCAATGCCACAGCAGGTCTGGCTCCGACCTGCACTGTGGGAGGTGCCCAGGTGGTGAGCACAAGCTGGGCAGGGCCTGGCAGGTTGTCCTTCTTGTTCAGTCCTGCCACATTCACTCCTGTCCCCGAGCTTGCTGACAGGAAGGCCTGAGTCAGGGGCACCAGTCTCTCTTGCCTCTTTGTCTCTCACAGACACATGGAAGCTTTCCAGCACATCCCCGCTGCCCTTCCCCACAGGAGCAACTGCAAAGTCACCCACTGCCTGTGCTGGGCTCAGTGCAGTTCACCGTGTCACCAGGTCACTGAGACTTCCCGGGTCCTATGAGCTCCCCAGATGCTCTGACTACCAATGTGGACCTGGGACTGGGTAGGCTGGGCTAGGGTTGAAGTGGAGTCAAGAAGGCTCAGGGTCCCCCATGAGCCCAGAGGCCCTAGGGAAGGGGTCGTGGAAGCCTTGGAACTGGGATACGCATGCAGGCAAGTTTCTCATTCCAGGACCGCAGGGAAAAGGTCTGGGGACCCTAGTGGCATCTCTTCATTGGTGTGGTAGCCCTCCCTTCTCTCCTCTCTCTGCCCCAGGATGACTCCTTCAGGCTGGCCAGTGAAGGGACTTATGGCCTGTTCCAGTGGGCCTGGCTGCTGGTGATGGTTGAGAAAGGCAGGGATGGCACAGAGACATCTGGCGTGGAGGGTGGGCCGTGGTGCTGAGGTGCTAGAGCAGGTCATCAGGGGACCCAGTCTGGTGGGAGGTCAGCACAAGACGGGGTGACATCAGGCCACAGGGCCATGGGGCGCCTGGCTTGGGAAAGACTCTCAGGCCTTGTAGAACAGGGGCTTAACCTGGGCCACACAAATATGAGCACTGATAGGTGATAATGAGGACACCCTGGCGTGAGGTGCGGGAGGGGGTGATGGGGCCACAGGGAGGCAACCAGAGGAGGAACAGGTGTGACGGTGAAGTGCTTTGAGGGTGGAGGAAGCCAAGGCAACCACCAGATGCTGAGCCACCTGAAGGAATAGACTCTTCCCCAGAGCCCCAGGAGGAGCCAGAATGATTTCTGTGACTGTAAGAGGGTAAATCTGTGTTGTTTCAAACAACTGAATTTGCAGAAATTTGTTACAGTGGCAATAAAAAACAACTATGTGACCTTACTCAGAATGAGCCAGGAGTGTGGCAAGGTCATGTCATAAGAGGCAGGGCACTGGGACAGTGGAGGGAAGGTATCTCCTCTGTGCATTCCACTGGGACAGCAGTTCAGAGCTCCACAGTCTGAGAGGGACAAGACACATTGGAGTGGGTTGGCCACTTTGGGGGAACATTTGTCCAGTCGCCTTCCCCTGAGAACTTCTCTTCATACCTCCCAAGGATGGGTTACGACAGCTAAGTTTATGCCACGTGGTCCTATCACTTCAACTACACTCAACCTGTATGCAGCTGAGTAGATGCTCTCCCCAGGAGTCTGTCAGTCCAGCAGATTCTCATTGAGTGTGGCTGGCTGACGAGCTGAGGTGCCATGAACTCAGGCCCTGTCCTGCCTCAGACAACCCGAGAGGCGGCAGAAAGGAGGGACTGCAGGGAGGTTCCGTGGGCTGCACGTGGCCCTCAAATCCACCGGCATAAACTTGTTTGCAATAACCTCTTATTTTTTATATAATTGTTTTTATTGAAGCAAAATTCATATAACATAAAATTACTATTTTAGAGCACACAATTCAGTGGCTGTCAGTGCACTCACAATGCTGTACAACCGTCACCCCTAGCTCCAGAATGTGTTCTCTGTTCCTCACGAGTCTCCATCCCCATTAGCAGTCATCCTCCTTTTGCCCCTTCTGGCCCTGGGCAACTGCTGTGTTTTTCCTGTCCCTGTAGATGTGCCTGTTCTGGACATTTTATGTCAGTGGAGTCACGCACTGCGTGGCCTCTTGCATCCAGCTTCTTCCATGGAGCATAATGTCTGCCAGGCTCACCCATGCTGCAGCGGGTAGAGGCCGAGGAATGGCCCATTGCAATGGTGTCCCATGTTGTGCTGTTCCGGTTGTCCATCAGCTGGGGGACAGGCATGCCGTCTCCCCTTTTGGCTGCTGTGAACACAGGGCTGTGACCAGCTGTGCTCAGGTTCTGTGTGGAGGGGATGTTGAGGGAAGGCCCCTGGCCTTGGAATTGTGTCATGCAGAAAAGCCATGCTTACCTTCTTGTCCTCTTACCTTTTTGAGGTCTGTCAGATCTACCTATTTTCTGTTTCCAGCTGTATTTTCTTGCACTGTCTCCATCATTTTTCTTCAAGCTCTGCAAGGTTTGTTAATTTTATTTTCATTTTCCAAGAACAAATTTTTGGCTTAGCTGAGCCTCTTAAGTGGATGCCTTAAAATTAATTAACTTATGCTTATATTTTTATTATTACCTTCTATTTATTTAGCTGTTTTTTTAGCCTTATCTTTTCTACCTCTTATGCTTGAAACCACATTTCCCAGGAAGCACAGCCCTAGTTACCATCTCCCAAATTTTGAGGTGTGCTGTTTTCATTATCACTAAGTTCAACATATTTTCTTTTTTTAAAATTTATTGATTATAGAGAAAAAGAGGAAGAGAGAGGGCAAGACATCATTTTGTTGTTCCACTCATTGACACATTCATTGGTTGCTTCTTGCACACGCTGTGACTGGGGATGAACCCACAACCTTGGCGTATTGGGATGATGCTGTAACCGACTGAGCTACCTGGCCAGGGCTAAGCTGGATATATTTTCTAACTTACACTGAATTCTCTCTTTCATCCCTGAATTATTTCAGTGTGTTTCCATTTCCAGCAGCAGGCCCTGCCTTGATGCCCTGCCCTTTCACCTTGAGAGCCTGTGGGAAGCACTCAGACCCTCAGCAGCTTACAGCACCACCTGCCCATCAGTCCACAGGTGTGTGGGTCAGCAGTCTGCGTTCCAGGATGGGACTCTTTGGGGCCTCTCCAGGCTGCAGGCAGAGGTCGGCCAGGCTGCACCTCCCCAGGGGCTCCGTCAGCTCTCAGGCTCGTTCATTTTATTGGCAGGATTCATTCTTGCATTTCTAGGACTGAGGTCCCTGTTTTATCACAGGCTGTCAGCCAGCAGCTGACCTCAGCCCAGAGAGGCTGTCTGGATTTCTTGCCCTGTGGCACCCCCATCTTCCAAGCCAGTAGCCGAGAGCCTCATCCACACTGCTTCTCTCTGGCACACTGGGTCTCCTCTGCCAGGAAGAAACCTGGTTACTCTCAAGGGCTCACCTGATCAGGTCATGCCCACCAAACATACTCTCCCTATTTCAAGTTAATTGATTTGGGACCTTAATTACATTTGCAAAGTCTTTTCACAGAAGCTTCTTGATGCATGTTTGATTGAACAAGCTGGGGAAGGGTGCCAGTATCTTGGCGCTGCCTCAGAACTCTGGCCACCGCATGGTCCTGAGCCCTGGGCTCTGCCCTGGGCCTCTACCCACAGATCCTGGCACAGGGGCTCTTCATGATCTTGTTAACTCTCTCATGCGTCCAAACCGATTTTTAAGGTTTTGGTCCAGTTTTTCTTCTTCTCCTTAGTGCAATGGTTGGTACAAACTACATACCTGCCATTACTGGAAGCAGGCACCCTAGACTCTTAGTAAAAAAAACAAACACAAAACTTCCTTAATAAAGGATGTCTTCCAGTGATCTAAAGTAAATATCACATTTAATGGTGACATATTAGATGGATTCCTATTACAAGTCAGGATTGAGATAAGTTCAAGCTCTCTGTCACTGTTTTTGCTGAAAAAAAAAAAAAAAAGGTAGAGGATTGGCAATAAAAAAGCTAAAATTGCAAAGTAAGAGGAAAAAACTGTCATTATTTGTAGATAGATACGATCTTCTACCTAGACAATCCAAGAGATGCAATCACCTGTCAAATTACTAAAGCTAATTAGAGAATTTGGCAAGATGGCCGAATAAAACATCACTATAAAAGCCAAAAGCATTCCAAACTGCAGCAGTAACTACTTAAAAGCACGATAGAAACAAGAGGCCAAAGACAAGAGCCAAAGTATCCAGGAGATGCCCAAGACTGGCTCCCACAAGAAAGGGAAGGTTTCACATATTGAAAATCATTAAATCTTATTGAAGAGCATAACAGAGAATCTCAGCCAACAGTGAGAAGTATCACATTCAATGATGGAAATATCCAACATCTTGAAGACTTCATTCTCCCCAATTAATGTAAGTTCAATAATAATCTCAATCAAACTCTCAGTAAGGAGGATTTTTTGTGCAACCTCTCAAACCAATCCCCAAATTCACATGGGCAAGAGGAGGGAAGGGTCTCTAAAAACGAGGTGCAGTGGGGCTGTGCCAGGGTCTCTGGCCGGCCAGGGTGCCTAGGAGGTGGAATAGTGGTGTCAGCACCGGAAAGGCAACAGCCACGGGCTGTGGGAGAGGCCAGTACGAGCCAGGCACTCACAGGAATTGAAGGCAAGATGGAGGCGGTGTCTCCAATCAATGGGAGAGCTATTTTCCTTTTCTTTTTTGATCAGTCAGAGAGGGCATACTCAGGAAAGGAAGAGAGTGCTGAAAATAGAAGGAATTGAATGTGAGAAACTGGTCACACAGGTCATGGGAAAGCAGAGAAGCCAGCAGAGACCAGAGGGCAGCCAGGCCTGGGCTAGGTGGCCGGACAAAGTGCACTAGGGTCAGCTAGCAAAGGCTGGGAGCACCACCGGCTTCCCAGGGGTGCAGCTGCAGTTCTTTCTGGAAAAAATCACCTGGGCAGAGTGGGAGGGGCTGTCCTTTCCCCTTGCCTTTCAGTCCCCTTCGTGTGCCTTCTGTGGCCTGAGCCCAGCTGGAAGCCAGGTGACAGGAGAGCACAGGGACATGCAAGAGAGTCAGTTCCTGCAGGGCAAGGCCAATGCAGGGAGGGGCTGCGCCAGAGCTGGAGGCAAATAGGTAAGAGTAGTGAGCCATTCTCAGGAGAAGAAAAAAGTCAGATTCCTATTTCATGGCTTTCAATAATAAATTTCAGATCAATCAAAGGCCTAAACATAAGAAATAAATGATTAGAGTATTGAGGAAATACAGGAGAATATGGGTATAACCTTGGAGCACACAGTGCTTTGAAGAACACACAAATTAAGTTAAAAATATACAATAGAAACCAAAGAAAACACTGATACAGTTTGTAATAGGAAACTGAAAATTTCCTTTATGACAAAGATATCATAAGCAAGTGAGATACATGAAGACAAGGAGAAAATATCTGCAACATTAAAAAAAGACAAAGAGTAACACTATACTATGTGAACAGTTCTATAAATCAAGAATAAAAAGGTAAACCAACACACAAGGAAAACTGGCAATTCCAAAAACAGAATATTCAAGAAATTCTAAGATAGGAAACTACAAATAGACAATGAAAATGAAATGATGGCCAACTGTACCAGTTATTGAAAAATGCAAATTAAAACAGTGAGATACCATTTTTGGATAAAGTGATCATCGCTGGTGAGGGCATGGGATAGAGGCAGAAACATACCCCCATGACCTGTGCCCTCTATTCAGGGACCAGACCCCACACCTTTAGAGGGCACAGGACCTCCCAGATTCAGTCTCCTTGGCAACAAGGAGTGGCCACTTGACCAAGTTCAAGCAGTGACATCTAAGGAGAAGGGTGCCCTTTGCCCCTACTTCTTTGTCCTTTCCAAATTCTTAATGCTGGGAGTGCAGCTATGGTGGCTGGAACCACAGCATCCATCAAGAGACCTAGTGACTGGAGGCCAGATGTGAGGGTCCTAGTGGCAGGTCTCAGCACTTCAAAGAGCAGAGCTGCTCAGAGGCCCAGCCTGCACCCTCACCCCAGGCTCTAATGAGAGACAGGCCCGAACTGCCACGCTGTGCGTTCCCAGTTAGTAGCGCTCAGAGCCCAGTCGGCTCCTAATTGGGGCTGGGCACAGGTGAGCACAGGCACTGTTCCAGTGGGGCTGGGCCCCCTAAGTTCATATGTGAAAGTTTTAACCCCAGTACTCTTGAGTGTGATGGTATTAAATTAAAATTTGGTCATATGAGTGGGTCCTAATCCAATATCATTAGTGTTCTTATGACAAGGGGACATCAGGACACAGACACACACAGAGAGATGACCATGTGAGGACATAGGGAGAAGGTGACTTCTGCAGGTCCAGGAAAGGAGCCTCAGGAGAAAGCAGCCCTGTCGACACCTTGCTCTCGGGCTTCCAGCCTCCAGCTCTGGGAGTAGACACACTTCTGCTGATGAGGCCCTGGCCTGTGGTGATCTGCTGGGCAGTCCACGCATGGCAGTTAAAGGGCCCCCCATGCTCCCTGTCTGCACCTCCCTCCCAGCTCTGAGAGCAGGCTGCACCGCTGACAAAATGGTTGTTTCAGAGTGTGAATCATGCACACAGGTATTGCCTGCAGTGTTTTCCACATGGTAAGTAAACATTTAGACAAATGTCTAGACACACGCACAGACCTGCGCCACACCCACAGGGTACTAACCTCTGCAAGGCGACACTGGCCTGGGCGGCTAAGGGGGCCAATGGCTTTATCTGGAGTGTTTCACATGGCTGGACAGTGGCAAATAACCAGGCATCTTGCGACCTGTCCCTTTCCACTCAGAAGCAACTGGTGGGGCACACAGTGCAGCCTGGCCAGGCTCATGTCCCAGACTAAGTGTGGGGCACTCCCTGCTGCCTTGACCAGAGGGTCAGAGTCAGCACCGCTATGTGTGGGGTCCACGTGCTCCAGGGGGCTAGGCACCTTGCACTTCTTCCTACAGTGCAGAGTTGGCTCTGAGGGGCAGTAGCAGGAGGTCTGCCCACCTAATAGGCGTGGAGGTCCCACCCTACTATGCTTCTCCTGGCCACATCAACCCCATGGGCCCCAGGGGCTGCTGGTCTGGCCTCCTCCCTGCAGCCTCTCGGCCCCTCCCAGTCTGCTCCCTGGCCTGCTGTCTGATTCCTCCATCCATCCTGCCCTTGGCAGGCCTGTCTCCCAGATGCCGGCTTGCCTGTCTGGCCTGGGGCTGCTGGGCTCCCACCCAGCAGAGTTGGTGCACATCTCAAGTTCACATTCGAGTTCCAGCCCAGAGAAAGTGACTGAAATGTCACAGCAGCCTACCAACATCGCAAGGGCCCCTGCAGCAAAAAGAAGCAGCTGAGCTGTGCGCAGGGGCTTCAAAAGACTGGGACTTCCTCAAGCCCCAGTCTTCCTTTACATGTATACATGACGCCAGCTGGTAGGTGTGCACAGAAAATGCTTCCTGAAAACAAACTTAGAACATGAACATTAGAGCAGACAGTCCAGGGGCTGTGTCCACACACCTGCTTGCCAGCCGGAGGGAAGGGACTGGGGCCATGGGCAGTACTCCCAGTGCAGAGGGGGTGCTGGGAGGCGCTCCCAGTGTGGATGGCTGGTGTGGGCAGGTACCTAGGACAAGTCCAGTGCCGTCACCATCCCTACGGTGCTGCTCACTTTAATGGGGACTTAAATTGATATTAGCAACTCACACAAAGAAAATGGAAACAATTCTGAATCTCCTGTCAGCCACCCAAATTGGAATTAAGCAGAAAACAACCCATAGGGCCATGATCTTCCTTCTCGTGAGGTCTGAGGGTCCAGAGGACAGGTGGGGAAGAAGTCCTTTTCCTTCGGTAGCCTTGTCCTGCCCCTCTCTGGCCCTGTGCTCCTGGGCAGGCGAAAGCCACAGTCAGACAGCTGCGCTGCTCTGCTGTCTCTCTGTCTTCAGTGTGAATATGCAGGCAGCCTGAGCCCATTCCTTCTCCAGATGCCTGGTGTCCCCAGGCCCTGGCCCCAGACAGCTTGGGCAGGAGGCTTCTGCCAGCAGCATGGGAGGCCAAACCCATTCTGTCCTGATGCCTGCCAGCATTCTGGGCATGTTGGACTGCATCATCCCTGCCCTGTGCCTTGGGCTCCATCCATATAACCAGCCACCCCCTCAGTCTCTTTTGTCCTGATAGCCTGGCATTTTGCCCTGTACCCAGCTTGCTTGATGGTACCTGGGTCTGGTCACTGGTTGGGCCCTGCTCTGGTGAGAGCCACTTCGGCACCTTCCAGCTCTGATAGTCCCCTGCCTCCCAGTCCCATGGTCTCCTGGGACCCAGCCCATGACTTTTGTCTGGGATACTGGGCAAGAGCAGCAGTTTGGGGCAGGTTCTGCCTGGCTGCCCTCTCTCCCCCCACCAGCCAGAAGGGGCTGCAGCCAGCACGTGCCCTCCTGCCCAGGCAGCTGTTCTGGTGGGGTGTGGGCCAGGGTGCTGGCCAGTGACAAAGCAGGCTCTGGACTTTGCCACTTGGGAAGTCAGAGCAGGACCCTCCCTCCCTCAGAGACAAGGCTACAAGCCAGAGTAGCTGCCCATCAGGGTGGAAAGAGGGGCAGCAACAGCACAGCTGGGACCCAGGCTGCTCAAAGCCACTCAAGAGACTCGGCTCGTCCAACAAACAGCAACTGGCAGGGCCCTGGTGGACCGGTGGCAAGGACAGGCAGGGTCTGACCGCTCGTTGCTGGTTCTGAGCAGGGGGCAGATGGCAGGAAGGCTCTGCAGGTCCAGGGAGGCTGCAGGTGCTGATGGGACATCACACATACAAGTCTGAGGCTGTGTGCAGACTGCCTGCTGCAGCCAGGGGTCAGGCCCACACTCGCCGAGCCTCTGCTTTTGCATGGGTGCAATGGGGACAATAGCATCATCTCTGACCTCGATATGATGCTACACATCAATAAGCTAATGGCTGTTTGTGCCCAGCCCAGGCCTGGAGCCAAAAGAACCCAGCCAGTCTCTCAGCAGGTCTTGGGAGGAGCAGGGAAGGCTGGTGTTGAGGTGAGCACCTCACGAGGACATCCGGTCCTGTTCTGACTGCCCCCTCCTTCCGACACTGCTGCCATCACACTCTCCAAAATGGTGTTTTTGCTATGTGTGCAAAGGGCCTGTCTGCAGTCTCTACCAAATTCGTGCTCCTGCAGTCCTGGGATGTGGGGGCTAGAATGCCCCCTGCCTTGCAGAGGAGACCCCAAATATCAGGGAGATGGGTGCCCTGCCCTTGGTCATGCCTTGGGAACACAGAGCAGTGGACTTGGAGGTCACAGCAACTGGACAAGGATCCCCTGAGACAAAGGCAGTATGCTCAACAGGAGCCTCCCCCAGGGAAGGGCTGGTGCTGGGGGAGGAGGGGAAGGGATCAGGAAATGGGTGTAAATGCCTGTAAGGAGCCCTGGAGGAGCCTCCACTGGAGCTCATAAGTTTCTGAGGCTTCTCCCTTGCCAGGGTGTTACAGAACCAGCCAGTGCTGTTCTGGAACAGCTGTGGGGTTTGATTGCCCTCTGCCAAGAAGCCTGACTCCCAAAGCAAGAGCATGGTGAAAAAGGAAAGGGGTTGTTTATTTAAAGGTTATACAGATTTAGAATAATGGCAGATTTTGGCCACTAAGTCCTGCTTCTTTTAAAAATACCCCAAAACAGCCCTGGCTGGTGTAGCTCAGTATATTGAGCACAGCCTGCGAACCAAAAGGTCGCTGGTTCAATTCCTAGTCAGGGCACATGCCTGAGTTGCAGACCAGGTCCCCAGTGGCGGGGCACACGAGAGGCAACCACACATTGATGTTTCTCTCCCTCTCTTTTCCTTCCCTTCCCCTCTGTCTAAAAGTAAATAAATAAAATCTTTAAAAAATAAAAATAAAAATAAAAATACCCCAAAACAAATAGTCCTGCTGCCCTCTGCCAAGTCTGCCCAGTTTCAGAATATACCATTCAGAAGTACCATCCCTCAGAAATGTAGAAGTCTTCAGCTCAGCATTCCTGGTCACAGTTCAGCTCTGAGCATCTCTCACGAGTCTGTGTGCTTGGCCAGGCAGGTCTCTGCAGCTCCACCATCTTCTTCAGACAGATCTCTAGACCTCCAGGTAGACAGACCTCATGGCCGACCCTGTTACTCGGCCCACCCTAATTTTAAATTTTCAGCTCAGAACTTCCCGCGTGACCGAACATCCAGCTCTTCCTACGGTGCATAGTATCTGACACTTTTGTCAGCTCCCCAGTGTCTTTGACCCTCTTTTGGCTGCTGTCTTTAGTCAGAGTAAGAGTCCTCAGCAACACACTAGCATCCGAGGTGGACATCCACCCCCGCAGCTCACACAGGCACCATATAAGCTTCTCACCCCTCACCCCCACCCCCTCATCACCACCCTCCCATGTCAAAGTTCTCACAGTCAGGTACACAATTTGCAGCTTCTGCAGTTCCTCCAGGAAGGCAGAGGCTGTTAATCCGCCTTTGCTGTGCGATGTGCCTCAAACGCTGTGCTTTCCGATATTCCCATCCCCTTTCTTCCTGAAGACAGGATTGTGGGGGTGTTCCCCCATTATTAAGGGACCCATGACCTGTACTCCATTACAAGGATCCCCAGAGAGACTCAGGGGCAGGAAGTCATTTTCCCCCTCAAAGCTAATTACTCTGAGGGCATGCCGTGAATGAGGGTTTGTGGGATGTTTAAGAGCCAGGAGTGTAATTTCAGCGCCCTCCTTGTATTTCCCTGTGGGCTCGTGTTGGCAGATGTGTATGTGGAAACCTCTCTCACCCCTGCAGAGCTCACTGGCTCCCCCCACCCCTCAGGGCATGGGCTGCTCTTGGCAGAGTACCAGCACAGTGGGCCCAGGTGCCCACCACAAGCCGAGTGCAGTCCACTGAGCTGGGCTGGCAAATGAAAGGGCAGACAGTGAGAAGTCCTGCTTTGTACCAGCCCACCCATTGCCCCTCCAACCCTGCCCACTGCCTCCCCAACCTACACCCACCACATTAGCATCAGCACAGGCAGGTGCCACGGTGGATTGCCCTCTTCCCCGTGCATAATTACCTGACAGCTGACTCCTATGTCCTTTCAGAGTGAGGCCTAGAGTGTGTCCTTGTCCTTTTTATGAACAGCTGCTGCCTCAGTCAGGGCCTGGCAGGAAGCAGAGGGCTCACTCTGGTCGGGCAATTTGAGGAGCATTTTCTAAAAGGACTATTTACAGAGGTGTGGGGAGGAGGCTCAAGGGGCACTGGGAGCAAGGAGAGATGAAACAACAGGGCTGCCTGGCAGGAATCATGACTTTGGGTGAGGGTGCAGCTGGCCTTAGGTGGCCATGCAGGATGAGTAAGTATCCCTCCTCTTTCTCCTTCCACCCCTCCCTGACAAATGAACCAGAGCTGAAGTTCCAGGGCAAGGCGGCTGTCATCCTAGTCATAGCCTGTCTCCAGGGGCCCCAGCCCAGTGAAGGGTGGACAGTAACCTGAGCAGGCACATGGTAAGCTCTCCAGGTGTTCTCAGTGCCTACCAGGTGCTGTTGTTGCACAATATACATTTTTGTTTTTGTTTTTATTTTCTTAAACAAGTGGCTTTACTTAGATTTCTTATGTATTGGCTGTTGTGGCAGTCACTGCTGACTTGGTTTTGAGGGGCAGCACGCCCCTCCACATAGCTTCACTAACAGAGGGCACTGTCAGGGTGCATTTCTGCCAGGTTGAGAGTGAGAGTCCCTGCAAAGCTAATTTGCGTTTCTCTTATGCTTTGTTGGGGGTCTTCACACATGTCTGAAAGCCCTTTGTAGTTCACTGTCTGTGCTTCTCACCATTTTTTTCTTTTTGAATTTTTGATCTTTTTTCTTATTAGTTTCTAGTAGCTCTTTATATATTAGGGGCCTTAGCCCTCTGAGCATGATCTGAGTTGCCAATATTTTTTCCCAGTTGGTCTCTTGACTTTGCTTTTCAGTGGTTATTGTTCTGCAAAAGTTTTTAATCTTTGTTAATTTTGAGTCATCATTCCAAAAACTATGATTCCAGCTTATAAAACCTGTTTCTTCCCATACGTCTAGGGTTTCCTTTACACATTCAAATTCTTGATCCATTCAGACATTATACCAATGTACAATGTGAGGTGTGGGCCTAACCTGACCTTTTCTCAGAAGGCTCCCCCCATCACTTACTAAAGAGTTAGCTCCCCTTTCCTAAATAAGATGCTTCTCATGGACTGACCTGCATGTGTCTGGGTCTGCATCTGCTCTCTTGGTCAGTCGCAGTTGTATCTGCAAGATAGCACCACACTAGTTTGGTATGAAGTGTGGGGCTAAAAAAACATTAGTGCTTTTCCTCCCACCTTCTAAGTTCTTCTGGCTGGGTTAATAACCAAATTAACAGATGGAATAAAAGGAGAAAATCAAAGTTGAATATGTGCACATGGGGAATTCATGTAGACGTGGCAAATCCCTGACAACCCCAGAGACAGTGAGGCAGCACTGGGTATAAAAGGTAATCTTAGACAAAGGGGAAAATCTGGGAGGACAGGGTCTTAGATTTCAGAAGTGAGAACGGGAGATGTACGGGTGTGGAAGAAGGGCAAGACACACGTGGCAGGAACATCCTTGCTGGGTGACTCAGAAGCAGGGGGACACAGGGGTCTCTAGCCCACAGGCACCTGCTGGAAGCCCTCTTGTGCTGCTCCACTTAATTCAAAGTAGGCGAAGTACCCTAGGTCCTCCTTCCTGGAGCAGGTTTCTCTGTCTGAATGTCTTGGGCAGGAAAGGGAGCAGGGTCAAAGTTTCTTTCTGAGTCTTTTGTTTCCTAATTAACAGCTTAAAATCAGTGTTCCCAAAAGTAGCATCAGGGTGGCAGAATTTTGTTTCCCTTCAGAAGGTTTAATATCTGATGGAGTGATTTCCTCTCATCGCTTCTTTTAAGTGTTTCGGGTACTCTTTTGCATTTGCAAAATACAGGTTGAAAAGCATGTAAATTCCACTCTCCTCGTTTCATTGGGCTCCCTCCCCTCCTCCAACAGGTAAGCATCCAATGGCAAAAGGTGCCTCTAGTTGGCAAGTTCACATGATTTTTCAGCTGTGTGTGTTCAGAATTGGATAAAAAGGGGGAAAATCATGTTTTTGGATGCCTGCACTCATGATGTGAGATGTAAGCCAGCCCTTCTGGTGCCTGTCCTGTACTCACCTGGCTCTCTGGGTGCTGCACACACCTCTAGCACCCTCCCCCACAAGGCCACTGTTGGTTCCCAGGGCCTCATCCCTCTTCCCCTCCTCCGGAAGTCCTCTGCCTGAGAATCCTTCTCTCTGAGGCCACTGCCCTCTATACTAGTGGTTATGAGACAGATGTCTGTCTCCTTGACTCTGGGGGCTTCCCAGGATTAGGCCCATGTCCTAGTCCAAGGCATAGCTAGGTGCAGCTGCTGCTGGGGAAAAGAGTATTCTTTCAGGGAGTCCCACGAAAAGCATTTCAGGAGACTCACCCATGGCGGGTGAAATTTAGTGGTAAGAGTCATCAGGGTGGAAACGGAAAGCTGCCCCCAGTTCCCAGTGTCCCATTTCCCTCTGTTCCGCCATGGAACATGTCCAGCCTTATCTTCATCAAGGCCAAAACAAAGGCCAGTGTCCAAAAATTCTGTGCCACTGGTCCGGCACTGGTGGTCTCAGTCCCCAACCAGATAGCTCAGCGTTATTCCCGGCTGCAATCCGTTGCTGTGCTGCTGTACCCAGGCTCCTGCTGGGAACCTGGGATTGGAGTCCAGACTGTGCAGCTGCTAGGGCTGCAAGCTTGCTGAGGAGAGAGAATGTGCTGAGCCTGAGCAGAATGGGGTGAGCACATGTTACCAGGGGAGAGAAGGAAAGGGAGAGGGAGAAGGAGAGGGAGAAGAAAGGAGGGAGAGAGAGAAAGAGAGAGAGAGAGAGAAGGGGCTTCTTTGTTAAGCTGATTATATAATCTCAAACTTGGGGTGAACTAAGTGCTTTTTCAAAATAACCAGTCAACCCCCCAAGCTTTCGCAGACTTCTGATGAGTCCACCCCCTAATCAGTCTATTTCCCAGATCTTCCAGGGTTGTGTCTCTTACCCAATCCAATCCTTTTCCAAGGCTAGACTGACAGGCCTCTATGGTCGCCATCTTGGCTCCTACTCGGCAGGTGCTCACCTCCCCCTTCATTGCTCTATCCCTTCCCCCAGTGATCTGTGAGAACGGGACTGGGGAGTGTGTGAAGCTGTCACTTCCCAGTGAGGCAAGCAGGCTACTGCTCCCTAGTTTGGTATGCTTAATATTAATAATCTTTGCTTTCTTCCTTTATTAATATCTAGCTACCTACACTAACACAGGCACCAGCAGACCTGAGATATAGCCTCTGCTCGAATGACCCCACCCATCTTGCTAATTGGACATCATTGCCTTCCACAAACACCTAAAACTCAACGTGCTCTGACTGAGGTGCTCTGACTGAGCCTACTGCCTTTCTTCCAGCGCAGCATGGCCAAACCCCAGTTGCCCCTCCATGGCCCTCATCTCCCACTGGGGCAGTGCACACTGTCAACACCTGCTGCCCTCCTGTCCACTGCTCACTCCATGCTCAGTGCTCTCAGTTCCCTTTATCTACGAGGCATGTCCCCCAACAGACCCCTGCTCCTCCTTCCTGGACTGCAATGATGCTCTCTCTGTCTTGCTAGGGCCCTCTCCAGTCTGCTGTTCAGAGACTGGCAACATGCTCTCTAGAATGCAGATCTGTTGGGTTATTTTCCTGACAGTAGCTCAAGGTCTCATGATGGCTCTCAGAATGAAATTAATGAAATTCAAACTCAGTGATTTGGCATCCTTGGCCTTTTGTGGCTTGTGGTCTGGCCTCAGTTTACCCCGCGAGCACCCAGCCCATCTTCACAGAGGCTGCTTCCCCACCCCTCACTTGACCAGCAACCTCTCAGACCTCAGGGTCTGTGTTACATTCTCTGGAAGACCTTCTGGCCCCCAGGTCTGGGTTGGGGGTTTGGGGGTCACTTATGTGTATAGCCCAACCATAGCCTGGAGGGAGGGGCAGATCTGGGATTCACACACTGGACATGCAGTGCCTTTCATGTGAGAAGAATTTACTTTTGCTTTAATTAAGAAATTAAAGCCCAGAAATCAGGATAGCTACAGTTGATAGAGAGATATAAAATTTCTCAGGAACATCACTGAACCTGCCTCTTGGCACTGAAATGCTGCTCTCTTAGTCTCTGCAGGGCTTAAGGAAGAGTGGGCACAGAGCCAGCCCCATAGACAGCCGAAGTGGCCCAGCAAGACTTTCCTGTGCTTGTATATGCCAGTCCCCAGAGAGCCACAGGAGGATAGATTATGTTTTCAGCTGGGAGAAAAGAAATTTGTTGTCTCCTGCAGTGCTGGGAGCCAAGGTCACCCAACTGCATAGCCGCCTCCCGGGCGACACCAGGAGTATTGGGAGAGGCTGGACTGGGTTTAGGCTCAGAGGCCAGTAAGGTGGGCATTCCAGAGCATCGCTGCTCCAGAGTGGGGGTGGGTGGGCATGACTGAGGGCCGAGGGCAGCCCCAACGCCCCTTGTGCCTCCTTCCCAGGGTATCATGCTTCCATCCCTTTTATGGTGACAGAGCTGGACAGTTACTAAGCGTGCTCCAACAATATTGGGATCCACTCTTAAAGCCCCAACATGACTGTCCACATAAATGCCCTCTCGTCTCCCTTCTTCCTCATCTGTCACCTTCAGCGGCTTCACCTCCTCCCCACCAGGCTTAGCTTTACACTCTCGGTTGGGAGTTTTGCTTTCTCTTGCAGCCTAGGCAAGAGGCCACTCTGTCTCTGAGCCTCAGCTCCCCACAAGAGCTGACAGTGGCGAGGGTATAAGCTCAGTCCCAAGTCAGAGGCTCAGAGCACCTGGCTGATCAGAGGGGGCAGTTCCCGTTACAATGACTCCTGAGGTCTTTAGAGCAAGGATGGGCCAGAATTGGTCCATTAGCCTTAACTGGGTAGTAGATGCCCACCAAACGTTGTTGGTGGGGGACCCTGGGTGGGGACAGTGGCTTAGCTCTGGGCCTGAGGGGTAAGGTGAACAAAACAGGGGAAGGAGTGGGGGTTACAGGCATGCAGATGTGACTATAAGCAGGCTCACACAAGAGGCCCTTTTTAGCGAAGAGAGATGGGCTCTATTTTTTGTTTGTTTGTTTGTTTGTTTTGAACCTAATTAGCTACCAGAAGCCCTTCTTGGAACGTATTTTCTTTCTTGGAGTTGACAGTATGCCTTAACCTAAAGGGCAACTTTCAGGATATTTTCTTAAGGATAGAATTAAGGTTGGACACCAAAATTTAGCTGTACCGATGTTCATCAAAGCACTGTTGATGACTGAAAACAATCTCAATGTTTAGTGGTGAATCAGTTGAGTAAACTTTGGTCATTAAAAATCTTGCAGTAAAAGAGCAGTTACTGAATTGAGAAAATGCTCCTGACAAGCTGTTAATGGGGAAAAGCAGGCCATAAAATAGCGTGAGCTATTTTATGTAAGGCAAGCTTTGCAGAAATAGGTGTGAGTTGTGTGCATAGTGTGCCTTTTTCACTCCCAGCAACAGGATGCAGACACTGTGGTGGTCTGTCACCAGGCAAGGTCCCTTCTCCCCCACATCTGGGGGTGGACCTCCCTCCCTGCTTTCTCTCAGGTGCCCACAGATGCTTGGACACCCACTAAGCAGGGCCTGACTTCTCAACATCCCACCCTGGTGCTCCAGAGAGCTGGCATCCTGCCTAGGGAACAGGGTGCACAAACAGCTAATAATGAGGGGCTTCAATTTGCCATTTGTCACTGTCCCCTCCCCTTTGACAGCTTCCTTGGAAACCTCGTGGGCAGAAGGGTGGCCAGGCTCAGGCAAAGTTCATGTAGTCTCCAATCCCATCATTATTTTTGCTTATATTTTTCAATATTTATTTTTGTTTTAAAGTTCAAAAAGCCCAGAAGGGTATAGAGTGGAAAATATTATTTCTAATCATGCCTTCCAGCCCCTCAGAACCAGCCAGGATTATCGCTTTCTTATGTAGCCTCCCAGAGATTTTTTTACTTTAGAAATTTGATGAACACTCAGACAATTTCATGTGTGTAACATCTCCCAGCTGTTTTCACACAACTGGCAGCACGTGGTCTATGCTGCTCTGCATCTGCTTTTTACTTCACGACATGACTTGATGAGGATGACTGTACCCCAGTGAGTGGAGAGGGCACTTTTTATAGGTGTGCAACTTTCCACTCTAGGGAAACACCATCATTCATTTAGCAAAGGGCATTTAGGTGGTTTCCCATATTTTACTAATGAAGCAAAAAAAGCTTTTGCACAAATAAATTTGCACATGTGTGATGATATCAGTAGGATGAGCTCCTAAAAGTGGACAAAGATTTGTATTCCAGACAGGGAGACTGAAATCACCAAAATATCCTCCACAGAAGATGCACCAATTCACACCCCACCAACTATGCAGGAGCACTCATTTCTCTAACCCTTAACAACACAGTGAATCCTCAGACTTTTCAATCTTTAAAAAATAGTTAAATATTTTTCATTTATTATGAGTGGGGCTGAGCATCTTTTTATATTCTTCTTTAAAACCCTGAAGTATAGCAATAGATCAAGAAGTTCATAAAACATTTGTACAGTAAGTAAAATGAATAATCATGAGTTAAAATCTCAGATAATGAACAAGCAGATCAGGAATGAGAACAGACTAATACCACCCTAGCCTGGTAGTTCAGTTAGTTGGAGCGTCATTCTGTACCACAGAGAGGTTGCATGTTCGATCCCTACCTTGGTGTTTCTGTCTCTCTCCTCAACCCCTTCCTCTCTCTCTCAAAGAACATGTCTTTGGATGAGGATTAGAAATAGTAATAATAATAATAATAATAATAATAATAATAATAATAAAAAAACAGACCAGGACCCAGGACCCAGGACCCACCACTCACACTGTGCGCACCCTCTCCTGTCTTGCCTCTCTCCCCCATGGGCAGCCACCCTCCTGAATTCTCTGGGAGTCCTATCCTCTTAGTCATCCCCCTTAAAATCACTGCATGTCCTTAACTGTGAAAGCCTGTGGTCAATCAGTGCCCTCATTTTCTTCCCAGGTGACGCAAAGACTACGGAACAAGTAAATGTCCTTTCCTCCACCCCCAACTTACACATTAATTACTGTCTCTAACTTTTACTCCACCTCCTTACTCACAATTTCTAGGATCTTTTTGTGTATTAGGAAATTCTCTTTTTGTTGGTGATTTGAGTTGCAAATATTTTCCCTGGTTTGTCTTTTGAAATTTGGCCATAGTGGTTTGCCATGCAGAATTTCCCGAGATGTATAGGTGTTAATGAAAATAGGTTGTGCACTAGAATGAGAGCAGCCCTAACCACAGTAAACAGTGGAATTATGGCTAATTTTCATATTTTGTGTTTGCATTTTTAAGGTTGTTTTTTTATATTGAGGATATGTTGCTTTTGTAATCAGGTGGAAGAGTAGCAGACAGTATGAGAACAAAGCTATTCATCTACAACAGGACTGCCCAGGGCCTCGAGCCTGGAGTGTCTATGAAGTCACTTTGCATTATGGCCCAGCTGGATTTGGCTCTGCCTCCTTCCCACCCTGCCACACAGACCCCAGGGTCCTTGCCTCTCCCATGGTCTCCCCAGGAGTTTCTGGGCTCCAAGGAAACTTCCCATTTGAATCCACAATGTCCTGTGTCACTGGCCTCTTTACCACGCTGTCCCTGAACATGCTACTACCCCTGGTCCTCAGGGACCCTTTTGAGATTTGAGTTACAGAGCTGGGTAGCCCTTTGATTCTGTGGTAACTTCTGAAAGGCTGAAAAAGCTGCACACAGTAGGCCCCTAGTAAATGTTTTAGGACTGAAGGTACAAGGAAGTGAAGAGTTGGGGTCCAAAGCAGGAGTGGTTGGAACTCGCTGGGTTCAAGGCCACCCTGAGGGGGCTGGCTAGTGTTCCCACCACCCAGTGGAAGTGGCCCCCAGGACACAGTCACCAGAGGGCAGGGTGCCATCTGACGGCATGGGCAGGAGCAGGGGAAGCTAGCTATGGTGGGCTCTGTTGAGACTCTTCTCAGCTTGGGGGATAGGGCAGCAGTGGGGTTGGAACCGGTCCTTTCGCTGCCACTTACCTGCAAACCTGGCTTCCAGGCCCACTGCCTAAGGGAAAGACTTATCAACCCCACCTCCCATTGTCCTCACCCCTAGGATAGGTGTCATGGCATGTCTCCTGGGTAACAGTGTGTGCCTTTTACTGTCAGTACTCCACAGCTTCCAGCAGACATGTTTGCTTTTCCTTGAGCTGCTGGAAGCTAGGGACCACATGAGTGCTCACCCTCCCAGAACAAGCATGGAGCTTGTAGGGAACTCACTGTAGGAGCAACCTGGCTCCAGCAGCAAAGACGCCTGGGAAATGTTGCAAAAAAAGGCATCTGTTTAATTCTCTGCAGCCTCAGTCTTGGCTGACACCCAGACAACTGCCCAAAGGTGAACGTCAGGCCCGCAGGACAGAGGTCAATGCACATCCAGAGTGCGGTCACTGCCCAGTGCTGCCTGTTACCTTAGGGACACGCTGCTCTTTCTGGTGGGTGGCGTGACTACCCACAGCAGAGCTCTGCTGTTAACCCCTATAAGAAGGGACCCTGTCCTGGGAGGGGCGTGGATTTTTCCGCCACCACTGGGAGCAGCTGCTTCTCCATGTGCATTGGTCCTGAACAAGACTTTGGGGCTCCCCCAGCAAAACACCTTGTGGCCTGTGTCTGTGGGTTAGTCTCCTTCATGTCCCAGGTTACGTTCCTCGCCCTGTTTTTCTTTCTATTTTGGCTCTCCCATTTAATTTATGCTATCTTGTTATATATGGGTATCCTTGTGAGCACCTTAAATCCTTTCCAGAAATTTGGTTAGAAATTCTAAATGCCATTTCTATCTTCATCCAAAGTCTGGAGGTGGGCAAACGTCTCTCTGTGACAGCCAGGCTGATTAACCCTTACTTGGAAGCCAGGCTCTGCTTCTGAGCAGAGTGGCCCATGGGATCCAGAAGCCCTGCCCCTGGGGAGGCTCTAGAGGAGGCCTGGCAGAGGGACGGGCGCCTCCACTGAAGAGGGGGCAGGCGGGCAGGTGTGGGTACGAGCATTGACGCCAGGTCCCCCCGAGAGCCGCAGGTGTCTGTGGGCGGCTCTCCAGCAGCCCTAGCCCTGGAGGTATTTGAGAAAAGGCCCCTTGTCATGGGGATGGGGCCTCAAGCATTTATAGGCTTGTTTGGCAGGCGTTGGAAGCACCAGTCTGCTGTGGCGCTGGCAGAGGCATAGCTGAGACTGCCAGGCTGAGCAGAGGAGGACGAGAGGCTGGGGTGCTGGCAGGGCGCAGGTCTGGGCGAGGGGAGGGCGTGGGGACCTGGAGGGCCCTGGTCAGCAGTGGCCAAGGTCAGGGTCACTTCTCAGACGTGGTGCTGTCCTGGGCGATGAGAAGATTGGCCACAGGAAAGGAGGGCTGAGTGGTGTAGCAGGAAGGCCACTAGTTCTGTGTGCGGCGCTCCCTCTGGAGGCCGGCCCCTACTTGAGGGGGGCAGTGGCAGGGTGGGCCAGTGAGAAAGGCCCAGGGTGGTCGAGCTGGTGGCACAGCCATCCCCAGGCGGGTACAAAGGCACTGTGATCGGGTCTACAGACTTTTCTGTTCTTTTCCTGGGCACAGTGCTCAGACGCTTTGGGAACCAGCCTCCCCCACTCTCATTCTCAGACTATATGGTCTCAGTAGGGCGCCACCTCATCCTCAAAGCTGCAGTGTGAGACCAGATCTGGTCATACTATTCATTCACCATGAGCCCACCCACCCACTGGACATGTTTCTTCTCTCTCTCTCTCTCTTTTTGAACTTGAGTCTGGGAAGATAAAGTCCTGGAACTACTGGCAACCACATTGTCAGCAAAGCCATCCAGAGCAGACTGGAGGGAAGAAACAGAGAAGTTAGGGACTGAAGATGTTGCTTTGAGTGCCCAAACCCAGCTGCACTTGAAGAGAACTTATTGATTCATATACTGAGAATCTGCAGGGATGGTATGGATGGATGCAGGCAGGGCTTGATCAAGCACTCAGCGACATCATGAGGGCCCAAAGCCCCTCTGCTTCTTGCCCCCCAGGGCATTGGCACCATCTGCAGGCTGGCTCTCCTCTCGGTGGCAGCGAGGATCAGGCTCCTTCTACTTAGAGAGAACTTCTCCCCCACCCCCACCTCACCACCAGAAGCTCCTGTAGTAGACTAGGAAGGCAGTTTTTCCTGGAACATCCCCAGCAAATATCTCAGGCTGTCTCATTGGCTGGGTTTGGGTCATGGACCTACCCTGGGATCAATGCCTGTGTCAGGGGGCTGAGATGCCCTGGTTGACCAGGACCAGTAAGGGCCCCACTTGAAGCTGGGAAATTTGGGTCTTGTTAGGAAGGGTAGGATGTCTGCTGCAGTAGCAGCCAACACCTGACTACCTCAGTCAGCCTTGGAGTGCTGAGCCCAGAGCAGATTGGCTTTCAGTGATGCTTGAAGTGACCACTGGCTAGATAGCTGGGCCTCTGGCCCCTCCCCCAGGTCAGGGCTCAGGCAGCAGAGTTGGAAGTTCCGGGCTCTTCTCTGGTTCTTGTCTCTCTGCTCAGTGTCTTTGGATCTGTCTCTAGTTACAGGGTCAGTGGGGCCAATGCTGGGACTGGGGGGCCCCTGGAGGGGGCCCCCCATCCAGCGTGAGGCTTAGAGAAGTCAAGGATGACTGCAATGACAGGCCAGGGGTTGTCACAGCTCCACCACATCTGCCCTCCATGAGGAATTTTGCTCAGAGACATGTGTTGCCTCCACAGTTGAGGCAGGTGCACTGCTGGAGACACGGTCCTGCCTTGTTCACTCCACGATCCAGGCCCCATCCTGTGAGCCACCCGTGTTCCCAAACGTGACTGTGAAGCTCATGCTTCACATCACTGAGGTTTACCTTTCTTGTTCTGAGGTGATGCAGTTAGTAATACAGCTTCATTGATGTAGATCAAACTGATGCACCTGTCATAGGTCCCTAGGCCCCATCAGCCCTGAAGTCACTGTGAGCCACTGGCAGTGGGTGTGAAGTGTAGGGCTGAGACCCAGCCTCGCTGCTGTCTCCCCTCAGAGTGGCCTCTCCTCTGGCCAGTGTCAGCTGCTTCCTGGGAAAGACACCCTTGAACCCCATATGTATTTGAAACTGAGTCATATCCTACCTGAAGCCTACAGCAATGCAGAAGGACAGAGACCACGGAGTAAAGCCCAGGATGGCCAGCATCCTGCCCTTGGATTCACAGTCTGGTGGTCACGTGACTCAGAGGTGTGTGGAGTGAGAAGCAAAGTCATTTCTCCACAGTGCAGCTCTGCCTGAGGCGGCAGAGGTGCACCAGCCTTGCACTACAGAGTGGACGCAAGGCCTGCCTCCTGAAGCTGATCTTCCGAGGGGACACAGACAGCACAACTGTCCGAGAGATGCTCTGTGGGGACCACAGGAGCCTGCCCTGCCCTCTGGGATGGTGTGAGCACCTAGGGGCACTTGAGGAGAAGAACGGCTCTCGATGCTCTGGGAAGCTCCTGGCAGCTGAGGCAGGAGATGGGGGCTGGGGTGCCTCAGGGTCAGACAGCAGGGCAAGGGGGTAGGAGGGGGCTCAGTCAGGGGCCAATCTAAGGTCCCAGGAAGACTGAGATTTTGGGTGTAATGTGAAGCCATGAGCGGCTTTTCTAAGGTATTGTCTTAGTTGAGGCCTAAGTTATGGGTAATAAAATGCACCAGTTGCAAGGGTCCAGGCTGATGAATTTGACAGACATCTGTAGTCTTGTGAGCACCACCCCAGTCAAGATATAGAGCTTCCATCATCCCCAGAGTTCCCTGCACCTTTCAATGCATCGTTCCTTCCTGGCCCAACACCCCCCCCACCCCCCACCCCCCCACCACACACTGGGCACTGTTGATCTGCTTTGTTTCCAGAGACCAGTTTGCCTGCTCTGGAATTCAGTTCTCTGTGTGTCTGGCTTCTTTCACCCTCCAAAATCCTTTTAACCTTTATTCTTTTTTCTTTTTATGTTTATGAATAGCTTTTCTAAATTGCTGTGTAGTGTTTCATTTTATGAATAAACCAGTATTATCCTCTTGTGGACATGTGGGGCTACTATGAATAAAGCTGCATTAAACAAGGTTTGCAAGTCTTTTTTGCAGCCACGTTTTCATTTCTCTTAGGTAACCACCTCAGAGTAGAACGGCGGGCTCACAGGACAGGAGCATGTCTCATGGCAAATGCCACAGGGTTTCCCAGAGTGCTCGTGCCAAAAGCAATACGTGGGAGTTCCCACTGCCCCACCTGCTCACCAACACTCGGTGTGGTTGGACTTTCAATTCCAGCCAGTTTACCGAGTGTGAGGTGATACGTCCTTGAGGGTTTAATGTACATTTTCACAGAGGGCTTTAAACGCTGGAGGAGCATGCTCTTCTGGACAGGAGACAAGATCTCCAGGAAGGAATCAGACTCATCTTCCTTCTTCTTCCTCTTGAGAGCCTGGTTCTCTCAGGTCCCAGCTGCTCTTCTCCCATTGTCCAGCCCCTTTCAGAAGGCTGTGCCCCTGTGGCACCTGCCAGTAGACCTGTGGTGTCCAATCCGAAATGGGGACAAAGCTCTGACCAGGACTTCTCAGGGATGCAGCACAGGGAACTCAGGCCAGCCAAGTCCCGTAGAGTCAGCCCTCAGCCCACTTCTAGCACCAGCAGGTGGAGAGCTGGGACTTGTTTACAGACAGCTTCTTGGTGGCTTCTGCTGCTGAGTCCCCTCTGTGGTAAGACCACTGTAGTTAGTGCAGGGCCTAGAGTCCCCTCCCCACCTCCGGTTTCCACTGTCACACTGTGTCCTTGCCTGCTGCACCCCTGAAGTTCTCCTGTTTGGGGCTACTATGAATAACCCTCCAGCCCCTCATGCAGAGGCCGCTCTCCTTCTTTGCCCACTCTCCCTGGTGGTCTCAGCTTGGGCTGCAATTCAGGGGCCATGGGGCAGCCAGTGAGTCCTGGTTCATCACTTGGTAATAGGAGGACTCTGGGCAATGTGCTTGGCCTCCATTCCTCAGTTTCCTCATCTGTACACTGGGATAATGCGTCATCCTCATGGGTTGGTGTGAGGATTAGGAGAGACCCTCCCAACACGAGGGCGCACTGCTGGGCCAGTTATCCTAAAGCTCAACCCACCCAGCACAAAAGTGCCTCATGATCTGAGAGGTGGAGGCCAAACACCTGTGCCTGACTCTCAGGCCATCTCCACACTGTGGGTTTGAGGTGGACACCACGTCTGGCCACTCACAGTGACATGCCTGTATCTATCCTATGGTGTCCTTCTGCATCTCAGATCTGTCTCCTTACCTCCTCGGTGTTCTCCTCCCTCACTTTCACTTCCTGACTTCTGCCTGTGCTCTTCCTTCTACTTCCTCTTCTCCTGTCTTCTTTCCCCACCTAGCTCACCTGACCCACCTGTTTCACCTGACCCGCATGTCATGCCTAACCCAGCTGTCTCACTTGACCCACTTCTCTCACTTTATTCAGCTCAACTGTGAAATTTCTACCTCTGTGTCTCCCAGGCTGAGCTCAGGAGTCTATTCCATGTGGGGGTGGGGTCTGGTTTGAGTGTGCCCCCTACACCAGCTCAGAAGTGACCTCTCTCCTACCCATGCTTGGGTCCAAGTTCAGTGATTGTCGGGAGGTGTGCAGAGAGGCGTCTGTGGGGGCCTGGTGGCCCTGGGGTCGGAGAGCCCTGGGGAGGAGGGGAGTGGGGGCCATGTGGGCCACAGTGTGCCCACGTCTCACAATGCATGTGCTCTTCATCCTTTCACAGACCCTCAGGGGACAGCCACCACAGCAGACAAAGGGGCCCTTCTTTCTTGGAAAATGGCCCCAGAATGTGCTAGAGGGAGCAGACCATGAGCTCCTGCCCTGACCGTAGCCAAGCACACAGCCCCAGGTGGCTCTGCTCTGCTGGCCCCAGCTCTCCCACCCCACTCTCTCTGGGTCCCCAGAGCAGAAGCACTGGGGCTGGGTTCGAGCGGGATGGGCCCCTTTGCTTATTTGGGTTTGTATTTTGAAATTGTGCTGCCGGACCCGCTAAGAAGCCAGCAGTGCTGGAGCCCCTGTGGAGTCTGTGTGCTGCCCTGCCTTCGAGTTCCCCCCTGCCCCCAGGGCCAGCAAGGCCGGGAGTCTGGCATGGGCACCAGGGGTTTGGGGCCAGCAGGAAGGCGCGCTGCAGAGCGTGCCAGGTGAGTGTTGCTCGGGAAAGCCACAGGAGGGTGGGTGGTGTGCAGCATGGTCTCAGGCACTATTGTTCCTGCTGGGGATATACCTGTGGCCAACCAGCAGGTGAAAAAGTCCCGGCCTGTGTGGTGTTTCCATCCAGCCTGGAAGCAGATGCTGTCTGGCCCAGCTGAGGTCAGCACGGACAGCCCAGGAGTGCCCAGTGTGGGGACAGGAATCCTGGTGGCTCTGCTTGGTGATGGGATGGGCACAAGCATAACTGTCCAGAGAGCACAGGGACACTGCTAGTCAGATGGAGGTGGCAGGTGTGTCTGTAATGCTGCCCCTGGTGCCTCTTGCGCTGACTTGCTTGGTACCCTCTGTGGGGGAAAGGGGGTGCTGGTGTCAGTGAGACATGGTGACTCCAGGAACACATAGGACTGCTGCTGGGCCTTCATCCAGGGTCCAGTGGGAAAGTCAGAAACGTGGTGGAAGGGGTCATTCCACAATGAAGTGTCAGTAAGAGACCAGCCTGTCCACAGTGGGCTCCCTGTCTCTCAGGACAAAGTGCGAAGGCACAGGCGGCTGGCTGGGGTGTGACACAAGGGAACAGAGGGAGCACCCAGAGCAGGTACAGGCCTGCGCCCCTCATGAGGTAAAGGCCATGGACTGAGGAATACAAACACAATGCCCAGATACAAGCTCGGAGTTGCAGATCTCATGCCTGCCACTGCTTGGAGGAAAGCGGTGCGAGAAGGGCTCTCGAGGCAAGGCCATGGTCCTCAAAGGTCAGGGTGGGAAGAGCATCCAGCCAGCAGAGGGGGTGGGCTTGGCATGGAGCCTAGGAGAAGGCCATATGCTGGAGTCAAGTCCATTTGTGGAGGGGTGGGGTAAGGGGAGACGTGACGGGCCAGGCCAGGCAGGTACAAGGGCCACCAGAGCTGTGTGGACTCCGGCGGTGGCAGCAGGCACTGCAGGCCCCTATTTGGAGCCGTCATGGGTCACAAGCATCTGGTGGCTGGCAGCCCTCATCCTGTGCACACCGTTCTTCTCCCAGCTCAGGTTCCAAGTCAGGGCTGCTGTTTAACCTTGCCCAGCTCTGTGAGCATGGAGCAAGCCCCAGTACAAGTGCTCATTGTGCATTTGAGTCTCAGGACTGTCTTTTGTCACAGGAGGGCCAGGGCTCGGGCTGGAGTTTGGTGTCCAAGATGTGGCCACATTGTGTGAGTCTGCTCCCTAGAGCTGAGGACACCTCCCTTGTTCTGGTCCTGACCTGCCTGCTTTCCCAGAGCTGCCCTTCAGGGTGCCCCTTGGGCATCCTGGGTTCAAGGTCATTAGGGGGTCAAGGCCTCAGAGCTATGTCAGGCAATAGCTTTGGGAGTTGCCATGACTTTTGATAACTGGCAAGTGGAAAAACACCTCCTGGGCACTTTCGTTTGCGCCATCACATTTGGGGCCTGCCCCAGCCTGTGCATTAATGTCCCTGTGTTATAGACAAGGGGGCTGTGGCTCAGAGGGGCAGTCTATTGGGAAGGTCCCCGAAGCCAAGGGGTAGCAGTCAGACTGGGTATGGGGCTCCTGCTGGCTCCCTCACTGAGGGTCGATCTGTCCCAGGCCTCAGTGAGGACCTAGTGGGAAGGCTGCCAACGTCCACCCCCCCCCCCTCCCGCCCAGAGCAGCAATGAGCTTCGATGGAGCTCACTGGGCCCAGAGCCTCTGATTGCTGGGAGCCAGCCAGCTCAGTGGGCAGGATGGGACTGCAGCCCTGGTGGAGTGTCCTATGCCTCCGGGGGTTGTTTTTTTCCATTGCAACTGCATCAGTTTCACTCCTTCCTGCGGGGCTGGGGCCTGCCTCTCCTGGCTTTGAGAAGCCCAGCAGGCCCTGGGAAACTCTGACTCTCTTGGGCTGCCGGGAAGTATGGTGCTGTCACATCCTCAGCAGTTGGCCCTGACCCCTGGGGTGACCTCAGAGGCGGGATCCAGGCCATACCCTGTTCTGGGTCTGGCTCCCTGACCTTGAAGCTCCTGCCAGGACCACCCAGGGAGAGTACCCAGCCTCTAGTGTTACCCTGACCTGGATCCCAACCTTGAGGCAGGATCCCAAAGGGACCTGCGTCTTCTGTTCCCTTTTCCCTCTCCATCCTGGCTCTTGAGCAGAAGGCAGCACCCCAACCCAGGAGAGAGGCAGAGAGTGGGCCAGTCCAGTCCATACTGTGCAGAGCAAGGCCAGGCCAGGTATCCCTTCCAGGGCATTGGGTGAGACACGGGGCCTGAGCTCTCACTCTGCCCAGACCAGCTCTGGGGCCTTCACGGTGGCAACAAGCACCTGGCTTTCTATCGCTCAGTCCCAGTGCCCCTTACAAGTCCCGATCTTTGGGCTCCCTGGGGAAAGCAGACATAGCAGGGTATAGGAGCTTGGGGGGCAACAGGAAGAGGACATCCATAGGCCTGGAGCACTGGAGCCCAGGGAGGATCCGTAAGGACCACAACACACCTCTGAGCCTGCCTCAGCTGGCTGGACCCTCGGGCCTCTGCCAGGGCCTGTTTGGAGTGGTCAGGCTCCTGGCAGGATGCAGGGCCCTGGTCAGATGGAGCAAATGAAGGGAGGTAAATGAAGGTGACCACAAGGTGGGGGTGGGGAACTGCAACATCTGGAGCTGTGACAACCCCACAGCTTGGCAGGGCCAGGGGAGGAAGCCATGTGGACTAGCCAACTTTTAATGAAATGCACTTCTGGCAAGTTTGTACACATGGTTTCTCAGGGGTTCAGCAGAGAGGCAGCAGATGCATGTGTATGTGTATGTGTAGGGTTGTTTGTTTGCTTGGGACAGTCTCTCCCTGTCCCCACTTCTTCCTGTGTCTTAATCTTGAACACCAGGCCCCCAGCCCACCGGTCCCAAATGGGACCTGACTGGGTCCCTTTGAGTCTTCAGTGCTTTCTCTGGGATCTTATCTGCAGAGTCGATTGTTCAATGAATAACTACATTAATACTCATTAGCAAAGAGGAAAAAATGTTAGTCTGATACATCAATGAACATAAAAGGGGAAAAGCCAATAAAAGCAGATAGAGAAGCATGAAGGCTTTGCAGCGTGGGGCAGGCTGCGGCAGAGCCAAGTACTCCGGGAGGCTGGAAGGACTCGAGGAGATCTGGCTCAGCAGAGAGAGGTGGCCATCGCAGCCTCGCTCCAGTCCCGCTCTGCCTCCCTTGTCCCTTTTTTTGTAGCTCCCAGATGTGCTCAGTCCTTCTCCATGGTCTCAACATGCCAGCAGTGCCTGCCATTTGGTTCTTGCTCGTGCTCTTCCCTCCACCTGGAATATTCTGCCTTGTTGACCTTCCTCAAGAACAAGTCTAATGCCTTCCCTCACCCTCCCCTGCTCCCCACAGCAGCAACTCACCGGCTTCCAGCCGGGAGCCCACCACAGTGCACTGACCTGGTTCTCTTCTCCCATGGGCTCTTCCAGAGCAACGGCACCGTTGAGTTCTTCTTATGGAAACGCAACACGTTTGTTGAATCAAATTGAAGATTGGGTATTTAAAGCCTCCCAGAAATCTGGCCACTGAGGGAGTCAGTCCCCAAGGGTCTAGTACCTTTGACACTTTCTTTCAAATGTTCAGGACATGACACACATATAGGCAGGGAACTGGCTCAGCCCATTTCAGAGGAACTTGTCCAAAGCTAGACCAAGATGCCTTATAGGGAAGAGTTATGTGTCCATGGAAAAAACTTCTAGAACCAAAAAATTGGTCATATTGAAAGCCCAAGGCTACTCCTCTCAGCTTTGCTTTCTTCTCTCTCACTTCCTGGCTTTGAAAAGAGTCCTTTATTATCTTTTAATTTAAGATAGTTCCAACCTTCAGGCCATCGAGCTCAGCCTGTATCTTCTGAGCCTGTGCTCCAGGTCAGACCCTGCTGGGGGCTGAGCTCCCAGGTGTGTGAGGCCTACTTCCAGTGATGTGGCTGCTCAATCTAGGGTGTGGGAGGTGGAAGCTGTGCCAGGAGGGGGGTCGATGAGCACAGAGAAGGGTCCAAGCTGGCTCCAAATGCCAGGGTGCCTGGGCCAAGCCTAGGAGCCAGGCATGGCTGCTGGCTGGGGGAGGTGGAGAGGGTGTATATAGGCCACAGGGCTCTCGGGGCTCCAGGAGACGAGGGTTCACACCCTGGCTCTCCCACCTGTGGGCCAGCTGAGGCAGCCGCTCTCCTCTCTGTGCCTTGATGTTGCCACCTGTAAAGAGGGTGAATGTGGCAGAGTGCTTAGCCCAGAGCCTGGTACCAGGCAGGGCTGGGGACCCAGGGCTGTGCTTATCATGACGCTGTCTGGATGGCATCACTGCAAGACAGCGGGGACTGGAGTTGGAGGCCCCACACTCAGCCTGTCTTCACAGCCTGCTCAGTACCTTCCTCTCCCACCATCATTGCCTTCTGCCCAGGAGCCCAGCCCTGTTGCCAGACCTCTGGGGCAGGGGCAAGGGCCATCCTGCTAGGGCCAGCGTGTGGCCCCAAGGTGAAGGACAGTGTCTGAGGCACGTCCACCCATTGGGCTCTCTGCTGCTTGGGTTTCAGGGGAGGCTGAGGGGGAACAAGTCCCTGTGGGCCTCTGTGAGGGTAAGGGAAGAGGCCTGAGCCAGAGAGGTTTCTGGAGACAGGCTCAGTGTCTCACTAGTGTTGCGAGAGCTGCAGCCAAGACTTTGTTACCAAGGAGGCAGAGCTGTCTGCAGCCTGGGACCCACCTCACTCCTGACCACATCCACTCCCAGGCCCTGTCCCCCTCACTCCCCAGAGCCCTCACAGGGCTCTGACGGAGCAGGGGGCCCCTGCTGTCCCCACTGCCCCAGACCCTGGGACTCCCACTGGCAACGAGGATGGGCACTGTGACCGCTCCCGCCATCCACACTGGGGCTCCAGGCGCTGGCTTTCCCATGACACGCCTCTGAGGGCAGCTGTTAGTGACGGGGAAACTTTTTTACAGATGGAAGCACTAATTAAGACATTTGAATGTCTTCCATATTCCTCATTCTTTGTTCTTTTCCTTTATGTAACAGAGAAGATCCTGCCTAGCTCATTACCAGCTGGTCTAGTAAACATCTAGAGACTATAAGGATGTTTTATTTTAATTGCCTGAGCGTCAGGATTATGGAAACAAGGTGGTGGGGGAAGGGCTCTAAAACGAGACTGGAAAGAAATGCTCTTGGAGCAGCGGTCACTTGGAAGCAAGCGGTCTGATTGTTTTGATTGTCTGAGCAGCTCAGAGGTTTTGACCCGGACCCAGGAAAGACTGAGACCAGTTTGGAGGAACAGATGGGTGGGGCCTGAGCCACTGCACAGCTGATGGCAAGGCAGGTTTGAGCCAATTAAACACATTTCTCCCTAATAAGTGTGGCAAAACTGCATGAAAATATGTCTTATTTTCTAAGTTCCATGAATCAAAGGCTGGCAAGAGGCCAAATAGGCAGGAGCTGTTTGCTCTGTGACAGACATGCACAGACTCCTGGCCACTCTGGGTCTAACTCGCACTGGGCACACGCCTGCTTTCTAGAACGGGGCTCAGAGCTCTCTGGGAAGCAGGGCCAAGCAGTGGGTGCTGACCGGCAGACCAACGGGAGAAGGGCAGGGTGCCGGCAGCGGCTGGGACGTCGTGCCAGGTGCAGCACCCACCAGGGGAGGCCTTGTAGGGCTCCCCTGGGCCCACGGCTGGCCCCGCAGATGAGCCTGAAGGCCCAACTTTCCCAGAGTGGGCTGAGGTGGGCACAGAGGGTCCCGGTGAGAAGGTGGAAGCTCTGCTGCCTCCTGGTGGGTGCTCCAGGCCAGACTCCATGGTGGAGGAGCCATGGCTGGTGGCAGCCTGCTCAACCCAAGGGACTGGGGAAACAAGGCCATCCAGCTTTCCCAGGTTCAGCAGCAGAGACCCCCCACAATGACTTGGAAGGTTCTAGTGCTTCGGCCAGCAAGCTGGCATGTTCTGAAGTGTGCACCCCAGGGATGCCACTGCCCAGTGGAGGGACGGGAACAGTGTCCTCTGGGACCCTCCCCTCACCTCCCTGGGCCTGCTGAGCACTCCCTGGAGAAACCCTTGGACAACCCCCCACCACACGCACACATTCTGTGCAGCCCTGCAGCTCTAGGAGAGAGGTGGAGCTTCGGCATCTGCCCACACAGCCCTGGAGTGGATGCTGACCATCCTGGAGTGGGGCCAGGAGCAGTGTGACAGGTAGAGCTGAGGAAGCAGGACAGAGAGGATGCTGCTGTGCAGGAGAAGCCAGAGGCTCAGTCCTATCTGGTCCTGTCCTGCTCAGCCCCCACCTTGTAGGAGGCACTGCCCCTGGCTCAGCTGGAAGAGCACCTTATTCAAAACTGGGACCCACCATCAAAGCTAGTTCTGTGCTCTTAACCCACAATATGTGAGTTTATGGCACAGCAAAACCCACTAGGGCCAAGCACTTCCCTGGCTGAGGAAGCAGGAGCATTGGGCCAGCGGGGTGTAGGGAGGGGGCGGGCACAGCTATCCTGGTGGCTCTAATGAGCTGCGACTACCACTCAGGGCCGGATCTTTAGCCAAGAGGGTGCCTGCAAATTCTCGGTGAAGAGTTTGCTGCCTAAGTTTTGAGTCTGCAGGCCCAGACATTTCATGGGAAAGGATGAGCAAAACAGGTTTTGTCTTTTGCAAATCTAAATTGAATTTTGGGGACAAAATTCTCCCATGGAGGAGATGCCACTATCCTGGGTCTCCCCAACTCGAGGCTGGGAAAGCGCCATGAAGGTGGGCAAGATGTGGGCTAGGCTGGGGGCTGCCAGGCCTCAGGACAAGGTGGGGCTGCAGGACTTGGGTGGGGACATGGACAGTGGTTCCCAGCATCCAGACAGGAGCCAGTCTGGCCAGATTGGAACTCTGGATGTAAGGCCGTGTCAGCCCGTTCTCTGAGACCCATCCCTTGATGGAGAGAAATGAGTCAGTACTGGGAGAGCCAGGACCCGCTGGGCCAAGGGCTCCCGCACTGTCAGCCTGGGTGGGTACCCCAGCCCTTCTCAGCCCCCTGTCCTCATCGCAGCTTCTTCCACAGCAACGTGCCCCCCATGCAGGACACCTGGAGCTCAGTGTCCTTCCCCAGCTTGCTTACCCCAGTGGGTGGGCAAGGCTTCTTGCCTAGAAGTTCCCAGGAAATGTCCTAACCACAAGACTGATCTCCTGACTGGGGCCATTGGGGGCCAGAGGCAGTCACACTGGTGACTCTTCTGTGGAAGTCAAGGGGCCATGGACACTATAGATCCAATCCAAAGTCAGCCTTGAGCAGAGACACGCTGAGCCCTCCAGAACATCTGGCCCCTCACAGAATCTCACTGCAGCCAGGCCCCTAGGGTAACCAGGCGTGCAGGGAGAGGGCACCCTTTCTGGAAGACAGGCAGCCACTTTCCCATGTGGTAACCCCCTCCCCCAGGGCTGCACAGCCAGGTGTCCCTGGACAAAGTGGCCTGTAGGCCTGCACCTGCCTGTGGGTGTGTGTGGGAGTGACGGCTGGTCTGCAGCCCACAGATGCAGCTGTGATCCTATGGTCAGCCCACAGACCCTGCGGAGAGTTCCTCTGCCTGGTCACCCTCTCCTCTCTCAGCGTCCCTGAGACAGTGCTCCTCTGTGCATCTCTCAACTCCAGGGACTGCTTGTTCCCAGGCTCCCTTTCTGCTTCACCCCCTTACACAGCCTTGAACTGATCCTCAGTCCTCCTCTTTCTCCTTCTCATGCTAAACCACCCCCGGGCAAAGCTGTCTAGCATGGCTATGTGCCAATCTATAGCTCTCAACCCATCTTGAGCTTTGGACCCACTCACTTGATATCCCCACCCTGAGCTTGAGTTCCCCTCTCCTGTCAGCTATTCCTCCTGTCTCCTTGAGCGGGGAGGTAAGCAAATCTACCAGTTGCTCCCTAGAGGTCTGGCCCAGGCCCACACCAGCCATCCCCATAACTCAGATGAGGGCTGCCTGCCACCTACCCCAGGCTTAGTGCTATAGTGTCCCCAGGCTTTGCAGAGGGGTGGCCCCAAGCAGACTTGCCCTGGGGCATGACCCTTGGCTCTTATGACTTGCCCCAGTGCCTCCAGCAGGCACCAAGCAGGGGCTTCTGAGTGCATAGACCTGGGACAGGAACAGGAGTCCGCAGGATCTAGGGCTGCTTGGCACCCAGGCAAGGAGATTCTAATCTTGCAGTGCTGGCTCTTCCCCTTGGCCTTGTTACAGAGGCTGTGAGGGTGGACAAGGGAGTCCTCCTGGACTCCTGCTTCTGCAACTGCCCACATCCAAACAACCTCACGTCCTGTCAATTTTAGCTCTGGATGGGTTTCAGATCCAACATCCATCCTCTCCACCATGACCTTCTGGGCCAAGTCAGCCTCTCTCTGCTGGACTCTGCAGTGGCCTCGACTCACCTCCCATGTCCCCTGCAGTCTGCTTTCCCTTCAAGGGAGCGCAGCAACCAGCTCCCAGCAGGTGCTCCATCGGCATCTGTGTTGCAGAGGGACAAAGCTGTTTCCTATCCCAACAGGACCCAGTGGGAGAGCTTTGCTTCTGCAGGCATATTCCATGCCCCTGGATGGTGGGATTATTGCTGCTCTGCTTGACTTCCTCATGTCAAAAATAATAATAAACTGAGCCACTTTCTAATGGAGATAGAACTGCCATTCTTGAGGACCTGCCTTACAGTATTAATGCTTCAAATCTCTGACAAAATAACCTTTGCTCGGGGCCTAAGCAATATTGTGTCCCAGAGAACTGTTTGCAGAAGTAACAATGAAACAGATCCAACTCCTGGACAGGTGACTGCAAATTGAAATCTAAAAACAGCGCTTGTTTGGAAGTGACATCCTTGTGATGCCATCTGCACCAGCAGAAATGACTTCCTTCTACTTCGGTCATTGCTTCCCTTTGCTGTCTTATAAATCCCTCTCGCCTTGCTCTCCTAATCAGAGCACTACGTGGGCTTCTGCCAGAGTCAGCGATTCCCAAATAGTCATCCTGTGATCTCAAATAAATGCTTGGTGCCTCTCATTTTGAAAAACCTTTTAGTTTTAGGTTAACACTGGGAAGAAAAACAACATCTCCTTGATATTAAAACCAGAGAGGAGGGCACTGGCTTGTCAGCAGGTGAGCATCACCTAAGAATACCTGTGTGTCACTCACAGGTCCACCAGTGGGCCACAGTTAGAACGATCTCCGCATGTCTTGTTTTGTCCTTTTTTAACTTTTAACTTTTAAATAAGCACAGGAAGTTGAAAGAATTGTACATAAATGTCAGAGTACCTTGTAGGTATGCCTAGCTTCCCCCAGGACTGGCATCCTATCCAACCGCCGTACCAGGGCAAAACCAGGGCACCGACCTCAGTGTGTACTATTCACTGCACTGCAGACCCTGCTCAGTGCCCAGTGTTCTTAAATCCATGATCATCTGTGGGGGTGGGGGTGGGGGGGTGGGGGGGTCTCTGCAATTTTAACTCCAGAAATCCCCTCCACAGTCAAGACAGGCTGTGAGATGTCTGTGGCCACATTCTTGGGCGTGCAAACAATTCTTGGTATGAACATCACCAAGGAAAGACCGCCAGCCACACTATCTATGCAAATTGAGACTGGCTCCTGTGGAAGACAATCCTTTATTAAAATGATCACCAAGTGTGCCTAAGAATAAGATAATCAATTTTCATGTTGCTTCCAGATAATACTCTTTTTTAATTACATCATTTCATGCATATCTAGAAGACATGTGTATAAAAAAGAAAAAGGCATGGTAAAAGTAGCTTTATTGTCATTGTTGTGGGGAAAATACCCTATAAAAAATGATAACACCAAATACTTAGCAGTGTTTACTATGTGTCAGGCACAGCAAACCTTAAAAACAATCCATCTCATCACCCCAAATGAACTCCCTTGTGACATCTTGTGTTTTCCTCCCCTCCGTGTCTGTCCCCTAGCAACTACTGAGCTGCCTTCTAGCTCCCCAATTCTGTCATTCTGAGGATGCGGTATGAACGGAATCACAGAACATGTGCTCCTTGGGATTGACTGTTTTCCCACTTGACATAATTCCTTTGAGCTCCATCCTGGCTGTATCAATAATTTGTTCCTTTTCATTGCTGAACAGTGTTCCATTGTATGAATAGACCAGACTTTGTTCCCCATTACAAATAAAGGTTCTATGGATGGATATTTTACATATGGGTTTTTGTGAGAGTATCAGTTTCCGTTTCTCTAAGATAGGTGTCCAACTCTGAAGATCGGGTTGTGTGCCGAGAATACACTTACTTTTATGAGAAACCCAGAAATGATTTTGTAGCATGGCTGTACAATTCTACATTCTCCCCAGCAATGGGTAAGGGACCCAATTTCTCAGCATTCTGCTAGCATTTGGTGTCATTGCTGCTTTTTATTATAGTTGCTTTAATAGGTGTACAGTGATGCCTCATTCTGGTTTTAATTTGCATTCCCTTAATGGCTAGTGGTGTTGAACACTTTTTCATGGGCTAGTTGTCCATCATTGTCTTAGATGAAATATTAGATGAAATATGTGCTCATGTCTTTTGCCCATTTTTAATTGGGTTTTATTTTTACTGTTCAGTTTTTTTATTGTAGTATAATATACATAGCAAGAACCAGTACACTTTTCCTTTCTCTTTGACATTTCTCACAGTGACAGAAGTCAACACACCAGAAATCTGTGTGGCATGCTGTACCAGGAATCAGTTAGGGTGAGTATTGAAAGCAGCTGTAACAAATTCCAATTCTCAGGGTTTAAAAACAATAAATGTGTATTTTTTGCTCACACAAAGCCTGAAGCATGTCAGGCAGTTCTCTTCAGTAGCTTTTGCCAAAGCAGAAGCTATGGAACCCAGTCACCTCCTATCTGAAGCTCTGCCAGCAAAGTGACAGGGCCTCCAGAGTAGCCAGGAGAGAAAGAGATGGAGGGAGACACTCAGGAAGTTTTCTGTTTGAGGCGCAGTCCTGGAGGTGCTGTGCATTCCTACTGCCTACATGTTATTGGCCGAAATTCAGTCACATGGTTGCAACCCAACTTCAAGGGAGACTGGGGTGTGGTCTTCCATGTGTCCAGGAAGGGGTGATCAATCAGGTGAGCACTGGCCACATCCCTGTCACTGGGGAGGCACAAGATGCAGCACGCCATGCTTGTTCAGGTGAGGCCCAGCCATAAGCCTAGGTGCTCGGGGCATAACCTTTGAGTGCAGGGGTTGTTACCACTGCAGCTACTGAAGGCTGCACTGGTCTCTGGGGACCATGCTGGCCCCCAGAAGGGTCTTTATTTGGACCAAATAAAGAGTTAGGACAGATGGTAAATGGTGTCGCTGTCCCCTCCCTCCCTCCTTCCCTTCCTTCCTCCCCCCTCCCTCCCTCCTTTCTTTCCTTCCTTCCTTCCTCTGCATCCAGTAGTGAGCCTTAAAAAGGAGTCTGTCCCTAAGAACATGTGATGCAATACTGGCCCACATGCATGGAGTCAGAAGGGTTGGGGTAGGCTGGACCACACCCCATTTGACTCTCTAGCTCAGTTTGCAAACTGGTAGCACATGAGTATCATCCATTTAACAAACGTGCTTTACTTGGCCTGTATGATATTTGTAAAAAGTCAAATGTATTTAGGAATAATTATAAGTGCACAGTTTGACAAGTGTGTGTATATATGTAAAAAAAAAAAAACAAACCCAAAAAACAAGTATCACAAAACTAGAACCACCTGTGAAACAGAACTTGGTCAGGAGTTTCTGTGCAGATGAGACCAAAGCAGCTTGCAGACCAAGGCTCCTGCAGCCGTGGGGTGGTGGGCTCAGAGGGGGACTGTGACACGACAGCTCACGTAGTGAAAACGCAGGGGCTGATTATTCTTCACAATTTTTTGAGATATGATTCATGTAATGCAAACCTCACTGTTTTAAAGTATACAAGTCAGTGATTCTAGCATATTCATTGTCCCCACTATTTCATTCTGGAACTCTCATCTCCCCGCAGAGAGAAAGCCTGTTCTCATTAGCAGTGAGTCCCAATTTCCCCTCTGCTCATCTCTTGGCAACCACTAATCTACTGTCTTTCTCAGTGGATTTGTCTATTCTGGACATTTCATACACATGAAATCACATAGTATGTAGCTTTTTATGTCTGGCTTCTTTCATTTAGCATGTTTTCAAAGTTCACCCATGTTGTAGCACATAGAAATACTTCATTCGTTTTGATGGCTGGAAAAGAGTCCGTCGTGTGGACGTGCCCTGTACTCTTGTACCAGGTGGGGGGATGTGTGAGTTGTTTCCATTTTTGTCTATTATGAATAGTGTTGCTATGCACATTCGTGTACAAGTTGTTGTGTGGCCATGTTTTCATTTTCTTTGGTATCCTCCTAAGAGTGGATGGCCTAGTCACCTGGCAACTCCATGTCTAACTGAGGAGCCACCAGCCATTCTCCACAGCAGCTGGATGACTTTGCCTTCCTGCCAGCCACAGTGGGGGACTCATTGTCTCCACACCCTCCCCAACATTAGCTGTTTCTTTCCCTCCCTCCTTCCCCTCTTCCTTCCTTTCTGTTTTTCTTCTAAAGTCATCTTAGTGGCTGCGAGATTGTTACTTGGTGGTTTGATTTGCATTTCCAATTGCTAATGATGCTAAGTATCTTTTCATGTTTTTATTGGCCATTTGTATATCTTCTCATAATTTAATGTTTATATCTGTTATTAATTTCATTATTTTTTTGTATTTTGTATGCGGTAAGACTTCAGATTCTTATTACCCACTCATATATCTATTTGAACCAGTACCATTTGTTGAAAACACTTCTTCAGTGGTGTCTGGGGGAGCAGAGTAAGGGCATGCCATCCCAGGAACCTGGACTCTGATATCATAGGGCAAAGAGGAACTGAGGTAGCAGATGGAATTAACGTTGCTGAAAACCAGGGCCAGTTAACAGAAACAACAAAGTCATTGTTATTTTTGTTATTTTAAGTTAGTATGTTTGGGGATTGGTTATGAAGCAATAGGATACTGAAAAGCAAGGCTATTCACATTTTCTCTTGTGTCACTTCTGGTGAATTGTGTGTTCCGAGGAATTTGTCCATTTCCTCCCAGCTGCTGAGTTTAAAGCTGTTCATCATATTTCCTTCCTTATTCTTTTAATGTCTGTAGGGTCTGTAGTAATATTTTCCTTGTATTTCAGATATTTCGTAATTTGTTCTCCTTTTCCTAATCAAGTCTTGCTTGTTTTCTTCCATTGATTAATCTTCAAAGAACTATCTTTTGGCTTTGTTATTTTTCTCTGTTTTATTTTTTATTAAATTTATTGGGATGACATTGGTTGATAGTATCGTATAGGTTTCAAGTGTGTATTTTTATAATACATGGTCTGTATATATGAGAATGTTCCCACCACCCAAAGTCAAATCGTCTTCTGTCACTGTATATTTGACCCCTTTTCCCTTTAATACCCCCACCCTTTTCCCTTTGGTGACCAATATACTGTTGTCTGTGTCTATGAGTTTCAGTTTTATATCCCACATTTGAATGAAAACATATGGTTCTTAGCTTTTTCTGACTGACTTATTTCACTTAACATGATATTCTCCAAGTCCATCCATGTCATTGCAAATGGCAGTATTTCATCTCTTCTTATTATCCTAAATGGCTGAGTATTATTCTATAGAATAAATGTACCACATCTTCTTTAATCAATTCTCAATCAAGGGACACTTTGGTTGGCTCCATGCCTTGGTGACCATGACTTACACTGCAATGAATATAGGGGTGCATATATCTTTGCAAATAAATGTTTTCAAGTTTTTCAGGTAGATACTCAGGAGAGGGATTGATAGGTCATATGGTAACTTCGTTAATTTTTTGAGGAACCCTCATACTGTTTTCCATAGTGGCTGTACCAGTCTACAGTGCCACCATAGTGAATGAGGGTTCTTTTTCTCCACAACCTCACCAACACTTGTTATTACCTGTCATGTTGGTAAGAGCCACTCTAACAGGTGTGAGGTGGTATCTCATTGTAGCTTTTCCCTAATAGCTAGTGAAGTTGAGCATCTCTTCATACATCTGTTGTCCATTTGTACGTCTTCTTGTGAGAGGTGTCTGTTTGGGACTTCTGCCCATTTTTTAATTGGATTGTTTGATGTTGAGTTGTATGTGTTCTTTATATATTTTGGATATTAACCCCTTGTTGTAGCTATTGTTTGTAAATACCATCTCCCATGTAGTTTCTTTTGCTGTGCGGAAGCTCTTTAGTTTGATATAGACCCATTCATTTATTTTTGCTTTTATTTCCTTTGCCTTAGAGATCAAATTCATAAAATGTTCTCTATGGCCAAGGTCCATAAGTTTAGTATCTATGTTTTCTTCTATATAATTTATTGTTTTAGATCTTATATTTAGGCCTTTGATCCATTTTAAATTATTTTTTGTACATGGGGACAAACTGTAGTCTAGTTTCATTCTTTTGCTCTGGCTTTCCAGATTTCCCAGCACCATTTATTGAAGAGTCTTTCTTTTCTCCATTGTGTGTTTTTGGCTCCTTTGTCAAAAATTATTTGCCCATATACACATGATTTTAATTCTGGGCTCTCAGTTTTGTTCCCTTGGTCTGTGTGTCTGTTTTTCTGCCAGTACCATGCTATTTTGATTATCATAGCTCTGTAGTATAATTTGAACTCAGGTAGTGTGATACCTTCAGCTTTGTTCTTTTTTCTCAGGGTTGCTTTGGCAATTTGGGGTCTTTTGTGGTTCCATACAGCTCTGATAATTTTTTGTTCTATTTCTTTTAAAAAATGTCATTGAGATTTGGATTGGGATTGTATTAAATCTGTATATTGCTTTGGGTAATATGGTCATTTTAACTATGTTGATTCTTCCAATCCATGAACATGGAATATCTTTCCATTTCATTATGTCTATTTTAATTTTTTAATTTATTGATTTTAGAGAGAGAGGAAAGGAGAGGGGAGAGAGAGAGAGAAACATTGAGTTATTATTCCACTTACTTATGCATTCATTAGTTGATTCTTTGTGCCCTTACTGGGGATTGAACCCACAACCTTGGCATATCAGAATGATTCTCTAAGCGACTAAGCTACCAGGCCAGGGCCTTCAACCTCTTTTAACAATGCTTTGTAGTTTTCAGTATATAGGTCCTTCACATCCTTTGTTAGGTTTATTCCTAGGCCCCTGGCTAGGTGAAAAGTAAGGGAAAAGCTGGTGTTCTAAATTTACGTGTTTATCATTTCAGCACTTCCCATGTCCTCCTGTATGTATCTGTTTCCATCTGGTGTCATTTATCTTCACTCTCTTTATTATTTTCTGATAGTGCAGGTCTGCTGACAACCAATTCTTTCAACTTTTGTTAATCTGAAATATCTTTTTATTTAACCTCACCTGAGGACATTTTTTCATTTTTTTTAGAGAGAAAGGGGGAGAGAGGGTGAGAAACATCAATGCTAGAGAAAAATGCCAATCAGTTGCCTCTCATATGCTCTGACTAGGGACGAACCTGCAATCTGAGCCTGAGCCCTGACCAGGTATTGGACCTGCGACCTTTCAGTTGATGGGGTGGTGCTCCAACCAACTGAGCCACAGCAGCCAGAGCTCACCCTCATTTACAAGAAATTGTTTTTTGGATATAAAATTCTTAGATTGCAGTTTTTTTCTGTCTTTCTGACCTATAATCATCTAGTCTCTGTTGTTTCCGATGAGAAGACTGCTGTTGTTCTTGTCTTTGTTCCCCTGTACTTACCTTGTCACTTGGCTCTGGTTGCTTCTAAATGTTTTCTTCATCTTTGGTTCTCAGCAGTTATATTACAATGTACCCATTTGTAGTTTTCATTGTATTTGTCCTTCTTGGGATTTATTTAGTTTTCTGGATTTATTTAGTCTTCTGGATTGATGTTTTTCACTACATTTGGGAAAATTTCAACCATTATTCGTTCCCAAAATTGTTCTTTTCCCATTTTCTCTTTGCTTTCCTCTGAGATTTGAATTACACTTATATTAGACTGCTTAATGTGCCATAGGTCATTGACACTGTTCATATTTTAAAACTTATTTTTTAATTTCTTTTCTTCAGAGTCAAAAATGTTATGAATCTGTCTCTAGTTCATTGACTCTTTCACTTGTTATCTTAAATTTGCTTATAAGCCAATCTAGTAAATCTTTTTATTACAGGGATTTTCTTTTCAGTTATAGAATTGCCATTGTTTCTTTTAATAATTTCTGTTTTTCTGCTGACATTTCTTCTCTGTTCACTCATTAGAACCATCTTTTCCTTTAAGCTATTTAACCTCTTTCTAATAGCTCCTTAAAGTCTTTGTGCACTGATTCTTACACCTGGGTCATCTCAGGATCTCTTTTTATCTATTTCTCTTTTTCTTTATTTTGGGTATTATTATTATTATTATATGCTTCTTTCATGCCTAGTAATTTTTTACTGTGTCCTGGATATTGTAAATTGTACACTTTAAGAAATCTGACTTGTTTTTTATTCTTCCAGAAAGCTTTGTTCTGGAAAACCATTCATTTCCTGGCAGCTGTCTTTGATCCTGTCAGGCTTGGTTTTAGGCCTTGCTAGGGCAGGGTTGTTGCAGGTATCTACTGCTGTGTAACAGATTACTCCAGAACTTAGTGCTTTAAAAGAACATGATTTATTATCAGACCATTTCTGATGATCAAGAATCTGGGGATGACTTGGCTTGATGGCTATGGCTCAGGGTCTTTCATGAGGCTGTGGTCAAGCTGTCATTTGGGGACATTGTCATCTACAGCTCTGCTGTGGCTGCAAAAACATGCTCTCACATTCACTCACATGCTTGTGGGCAGACCTCTGCTCATTGCCGGTCAAGATAGAGGCCTCCACTCACTTCACCTGGGCTTCTCCTTATGGGGACTACACAAGGGTGTGAATTACAGGTAAAGATTGTTGGGGACCACCTGGGAGGCTGGCTGCCAGCTGTTGCAGAGGTCTAGAGTACCATGTACTCTACAGAGGGATTCCTGGACCATGGCACTACTGACATTTTGGGCTGGTAATTCTTTGTTGGGGGAACTAACTTGTGTTCTCTAGGATGTTTAGCAGCACCCCTGGTCTCCACCCACCAGATGGCAGCAGTACTTCCCATCATGGCAGTAAAAAACATCCTTCAATTTTCCCAATTGGTGGGGAAGCACAATTACCCTTCCCTTCCTATTAAAAACCACTTCTCCAGGATGTGGTTTTCACTTATGATATGTGGGATCCTTATTGTGTCTTAGATGAAGGTCTTAATGAGGTCTCTTTATTCTCTGGTTGGGCCATGACTGCAATGACAACTAGTGCTGTGTGACCTTTACCATATGCTCTCCACTGTGTGCTCCCTGTTTCTGCTGGGCCGCTCACCTTGCCCTGCACCTGTGCAGCCCAGCTCTCAACCAGAGGTCTGCGGCACCCCTATGCATAGTTCCTCCTCTCTGCTACTGACCTCTTCACCTTTCAGGTGCTTCAACAGTCCCCGACTCTGATCTCTGTCTCTTCAAGTCAGCGCTTGTACTCTGTCCGCAGTGCTGGCTGTTGTTCAATGCCTGGCAACATTTGCCTGATGTATTTTGTCCCATTAAAACTGTTTAAGGCAGAGGAACCAGTGTGATGCCAGTTACTCCATCAGGGCTGTAAGTACACATCGCTACTATAGTGAGATGCTTATTTGTTTGCTTTTTAAGGGGCTGACATAAAAAATCAGATGATTTCATTTAAAAAACAATCTCCCCACTGCTCTTGAAAGTCATATTTGTCCACATGGGGTTGACAAACAGCAGTTTTGTCCAGACTGAGAGTTACCACTCATCTTCACACTCATGCTGCTGTTCTTCTCATTTCTGTGAACACAAGTCTCTCTCTCTCTGCCCATGTCTTAACAAAAATGGGAAAACATGCTGAGTGGACAGGATGGTCTTTTTTTACCCATGTCCATCCTTCCGTGTTTTTGTCCATTTCAGCTGGTGCCCCTTTCCCCTTTCAGGGGCCTTGGGAGCAGATGAGGTCCAGAGAGAGAAAGAGTCCCGGTGAGTGAATCTCGGAGGCTATTGGATCTGATTCAGCACACCTCCTGGGGATTCATGGTTCCAGGCCAGCCACATGCCTCCACTGGGCAATCCACAAGCCAGCTCCCTGGGGGCTGGCTCTACTGTGGCGATCCAAGCTCTGTCAGGAGCTATTCACTCTCTCAAGTGCTCCAACAGGAGGACCCTTCAACAACCAGTTTCAGAAAGAAAACTCAAAGAGCAGAGGGGACCCTGCTTCACACACACAGGGTCATCCTCTGGTTCAGCTCCCACTGCACCCAATATAGGGGATCTGAAGGAGAAGGGACATCCTTAATCCTAAACAGAGACCATGCAGCTCATCCCCTAGGGGGACCCCATGCACAAATCAGACCAACCATCATCAATCCATGAAAGCAGGAGGAGCTTTAAACTGTGCTCTGGGTTATTGGCACACTTCTGTGCCCATAGGGACCCTCTGGGTAACAAATAAATCAGACCACATATTGAATAAAAAGGAGTGGTGGGGTCTGTGGCCACTAGAGAGCACATTCACTGGCTGGGTGATCTGTTTCCAGACACATAAAACATGGAGCTGGTCCAACAAAGCCGCCCTTGGGTTCGCCTGTGGGCAGCCAGTGTACATGTTCTGCATATTCTGGCTCAGGGTCTTTGTTAGTTCAGTGAAACATCATTGCCAGCTTCTCCAGGGTTGTGGGGGTGGGGCATCGGTTATGTTGCCACCATAGGCACTGTGCAAAGGGGACTCATTTCAGCAGCTCAGCCATTCCTGGGCAGAGGGCTCAGCATAAGCTCTGTGATCTGGACTTGATGGCTGCTCTGAGCTGTCCCAGCAAGTGGCCCTGCCCCTCACAGACTGCCTACGTCCTCAGCTTGGGGACAGTGCTCTTCTGAGAGCTTTTCTCTTTTGATTAGAGTTGGCTGGTGCTCAGTGAGTACAGAGACAGTGGAGGGAGTGACAGATCCTGAGGGACAGCCCTCAGCACTGACCCTACTCTTCCCCACCCCTGCAGAGGCACACATAGCTGCTGAGTGCTGGGTTCACACAGGGAGGGACAGGGGCAGGCAATGGCCCAGCCGAGCCCCTGGGGACAGGAGAAGGGATCATAGTGCACCCGTACTCTATGCTGACCACAGGAGACCACCCTCCTGTGCCCTGGCACAGGCACCCTGTGTGCATAGGCCCAGTGGCCCTCTTTTTCCTGCAGCCTCCTTTAGTTCCTCAAGATCAGAGGTGTAGCCGTCCTGCAAGGTCTGCTGGGGGCTGGGGAGGAGCCCAGGTCCAGGCTGGATCCTCGCCCTCCTCACCTCACTGGTTACCTCACAGTGTATTTTTTATTTCCTTATATTTTTCTAGGTGTTCAAAAGAAAAATTTGAACACTTGGTTTTTAAATATTGTATTTTGAAGAATGCTATTTTAATTTTCTTACTAGACTCAGAAAAGCAGTCCAGTGCTTACATATGACATTTTTTAACTATCAAAAAACTAGGAATAGACAGAAACTTCCTTAACTTTATAACTATTGAATTCAAACACCTGCAACAAACGGGATACTAGGTGACTACGTTTTGGACATCTTCACGCTGTGAGCAGCACTGGGCAGCAAAGTTCACATCGTCCCCATGGTTATCATCATATTGGGGTTCAGGTAACATTCTAAGGAATGGACATGGCACCAGGCCTGTCAGGATTGGAAGGAAAAATGTTAAATTCTCAGTATATGCCGATGGTAACATCACACATATATTATATGCAAATGAATCAACAGAGAAAGGAACAGAACTATCAAGGAGCTGAAGCAAGTTTTCTGTGTTCATGACCAGCTCACGTACTCCAGCAGCCTCCCTCTACATCACAAACAGCTATCTAAAGTGTCAGCCCCGCAGTTCTGTGGAAGCCGGTGCAGGGCGGAGCACCTAGAAAGGAAGCTCTGAGCCCTTCCCCACACCTGGCCACATAGTACATCTTGTTTACTCAGCTGTTACTGAGTTATGTCCTTGATTCAATTTTGGAGTATAAAATACAGAACACTGCTTGGTTCAGACATGGTTTTGTAAGAGAATCAGTACATGCAAAACCACTGAAATTCAAAATATTGAATCAACAGCAGAATTACCCCTGGACTACGAACTTACAGGGTTCTGTTCAAACAATCCCAAAACAGCTGGCTTACATCCTAACTCTTTGCTAGGCTTATCAAATGGTGAAACATTGATAGCCTAGTAAATTAGTTTTACTGAAAAATGATATGAAGAACTACGTATGTAGAAAATGTACTATGAAAATGTTGACATTCAAAAATACCATAAAATGTGTTATAGGGGCAAATTCTTTATGAAAAGTGACCAAGAAACTGAAAAACTGACACCATTTGCAATAGCAAAACAGCACGGTGAAGTCAGCCTAACACTGCATAGCACTGCTCTGTAGGAAAATGGAAACTTCTAGTAAAGGACTTGAAAAGAGATGTTACTAAACGGAGAGAGGTTTTAAGTCCTGAGTCTCCCAGATTCCCCCTCATTAAATGCATTCTGTGTCAAGATTCCATCGGGAATTGTTGGAAATCAACAAGGTCACTGTGGAATGTATGTAGAAGGATTAAGGTTTGAGTAGAGGCCCCCTTTCCAGGGGATGCCACCTGTGTGGCACGCAGAGTCCCCAGGTACACTGGCTCTGTTTAGAGATTTCCATTCCATGCTATTGATGTGGCAGCCTGCCCCAGACAAGACCGCAGCCCCCGAGGCACCCTGACACCCACCTGGTCCAGGCTTGGCTAGTCGGAGGGTGGTAAGTACAGTCATCAGGAGCGACTGTGCAGCTTTTCCATGCATGTGCCCTTTGACCCAGGAATGCATGAAATGCTTTCACAGGGCTGCCTGAGGGGGCTTGTACACTTCTCACAGGTCTGATGTCATTCTAATTAATGCAGGGGACAGCTCTGGGGCCACTGCCACAAGCACATCACAGGTGCAACGTGGCAGCTGCAACCTGCAGCATAAGTGATGCAGCAGGAAGAATCCCTGAGACTGTTGTGCTTACAGGTCCATGGGCAGAGCTTGAGAGAGGAACGTGGGGATGGAATGGAGTCTCAGCCCAACACTGTTTCTGTGAGGTGACCACCACACACAGCCCGGCCTGCATGTGTCATTGGGAAGCATGGGTCAGCGGGGAGCGTGCAAGTTTGAAGTCAGATGGATTGGGGTGTTGGAGAATGTGCCCAGAAGGGGGCCATGAGAGTGGACAGAGGAAGAGAAGGGGAGAAGGCAGGGTGTGCATCTGTGTTAACAGAGCTGTGAGCAGAGGGGCATGGCCTAAACCCAGGTCTCTGCAGCGGAAGCCCAAAGCTCCACAAAAGTGGCAAGTCAAGCTGGGTTGAGGTTTTAGCCAAATCACAAGTCATTTGTTCCTATGTGGAGGAACCATCAAATAAATGTAGGTGGGAAAATGGTTTTAATCTGGGGAAAAGAACTCTTAATCCAGTCCTATACCCCACATTGTGATGAATTCCTCCTCATGATTTAAAATATACATAAAAAAATGAAAAAGTAGTTCTGTGTTGTTGGAACTCCTGAAGAAGAAGCTGGTGAGTGATGGTGCTAATAACGTGAAAAACGAAACCCACACGTGTGAGGAGCAGGGACGACCCACCCCACACAGGGTGCTCTGGTGGCGTCAGCAGCTTTCCACTCCCCAGGCAGTGCTCTTGACCAGGGAGGTTGGGTCTTGCCCGAAATTGCGGAGCAAGGGGTGACTGGCTTGGAATTTAGGCCCTGGGCTTGAGAGTGTGTGCCCTGAGCCAGTGGTATCACTGAGGTCAGGAGTGGGACACAGCCAAGGCGGACCGTGGCCACGGACAGGAAACAGTAGGCTCCGTAGTTATGGTAGGGAAACTGAATCTCAATGTGGGGGCTCTAACCCTCAGGGCAAGGTGTCCAAAGCAAGAGAAAAGGACTTTATTTAAAAGGGAACCACAACAGTAAACTAATGTCTTGAAAAGCGATTCACTTTGAAAGTCATTAAAGAAATGCCATCCAGTGATGTGTTAGCACTTGACACAATTGTCAGTTTATTGAAGAAGAAGAAGAAGAAGAAGAAGAAGAAGAAGAAGAAGAAGAAGAAGAAGAAGAAGAAGAAGAAGAAGAAGAAGTAGTAGTAGTAGTAGTTCATGGCCTAAAACTCTGAGCTGGGGACAGTGTGGGGGAGACTCTGATGCACAGTGGTGTCAAGTTGTGTCTTTCATGGAATTGATGGCTCTGGAAGGTTCCCTGCAGGACTCTTGTCAGCCCCGGTGACCTTGGGTTCCTGGGGTGGAAAGTCCCTCTAGGCCCCGGGGGCTGAGGCAGAGACTGTGCTCTGCTATTAGGGGGGCAGTGTGCACTGGGCAGTCATACCTGCCACAGCTGGTCAGCAGGTGGGTCATGCCCCCTCCTGGGCTGCCCTCCTGGTAGAGGCAGACTGCCCATGAGCCCCACGTCCTCTTGGGGGGGGGTTGCAGGCTCACCATCTGGTCCCCAGAGGTGCCCTGCATCCTTGGCCCTGAGGAACGTGGGGAGGTCGGATGTCACCAGTGCAGCACCACACCCCCAATCGCTTCCACAACCATGATTCTAGCAGCACTAGCTCCCACGGGGGGATTGGACCTCAGCCCTCAGCATCCAAGGCCTCCAAGTGTCCCCCAAAAAGCACCTTCACTAGACTAGAGGTGATGGCAAGAGTACCCCACACCATCTCCCTCATGCATAGTAGCATGCCAACTGCTCTTTCCCAAAAGATACACCCCCAACTTTCCCTTCTTCGAATTCCTCTCTCAGCACATTTGCACTCTCCCAGTTGGCCAGGGGCTTGTAGGAATTGGCATGCAGACTGATTTTGGGGTGCTTACAGACTTTCAAATTCCATGTGGATTCTGTGTGAGACTGCCAGTTAACTTGGCTTATGCATTTGAGCACTAAAGTGTGTGGGCACACCTTGGGAAGGTTCAGAGTGTACAAAGGTGACTCTGATATGTCCTTCACCCTGGGCATTCCAGGAAGCAGACAGAAGAGCAGAGTGGGGTGGGGCAGCAAAGAAGGCATCTTCCTGACGACTCCAAGGCAAAGGTCAGGGAGTAGGTGCCTGTAGCTATGCCCAGAGGTGGGCTGCAGGCTCACTAAGAACTTGCATTCTAAGTGGCAGAAAATTCTACTTACACTAGCTTAAACTCTCAAGGGAACTTTTTGGCTCATGTTGCTGACACATCTGGAACATACAGGCTTCAGGAGAAGCTTGATCCGGTCACTCCTTGAGGTCACTGAAAACACCTCCAGTCTTCTGGGATCCTCTCAGCTCTGCTGCCTCTGAATGCCAATTCAAGGTTCCCGCCATGGAAGTAGATAACTGCAACAGCTCCCAGCTACCCCATCTTTCATCTCTTTCTCCTCCTGAGGTACTCAAGGGAGAGAGGAACTTTCCAACCTAGAAACCCCAGGGAGCACTCTGATTTGATCCAGTAGCATCACTAGGCTACTCCCTGGAGCCAGAGACGTGGAGCATGCTGGCCATCTTAGTTCTTGTTTCTGCTTTGTCCCCGTCAAGGTAGATGGGGCAAGGTGATGAGCAGTGCAAAGGGCAGAGGGCACAGTGGGAACCCCACCTCACTGCAGGAGTGTGGTTTCACACAGCATCACTTCACCTCCCCCTTCTACCAGTAGGTAGGGCACTGCTTTGCCTAAGGTTGCACCAGGAGTTGGTGGATATGGACCCACGTCTGCACACCCTGCCACTCTGCTGTCTCTACTGTGCCCAGATGGGCACATGACGGTTGACTTACCTATCAGGGGCATGAAGGTCCACAGACTGGAACATGAGTCTTCCAGGCTTGAAGAACAGGAGGGCATGTGGAGCTGGGGTTGGTGGTACAGCTGGAAAGGGTGGCCTGTGCTGGGCAACAGGCCTCAGAGGTCAGGGCAAGGCTGCCGCCCTTACCTTGTAAGACATGGGGAGCAGTGGGCAGGCTTTCAGCAAGGAGGTAAGGGGATCAGTCCCATTTTAGAGAGGTCACCAGCAATCTAGGAGGATGGACATAAAGGAGGTGGGGGCTAAAGGTGACAGACAGGAGGACTGTGGTGGCACCTGGAAGTATATAGCAGGTTCTGTCACAGCCAGCATCTCCAGTTTGCCTGAGCTTGGGGGGGTGTGGGGAGGGGGGAGGCTGAGCCTTTGCTCACCAGACTTGAGGCTGAGCTCTGGAGGCACATTCGCCACACGGTCCCCAACATTTCCACACTGTCGCACCCAAAGCAACATGGGTCCTCTGTCCCAGATTGGGAGGCCTCCTCCTCCTCCCCCTCACGTCCTGGATGCAGGGTTTGCCGCCAGCCTCCCTGCACACTGCTGCCTGCCTGCTGAGAGGAAGAGAACTTCTCTCTACTCAAGTGAGGTCCAGTGTGTCCTTTCCTGAACAATGGAGAACTGTGGTCGAATTTAGGTCATTCAGTCCCTCTCCTGAATTTCTGACAAAATCCTCCAGGCTAGGCCCGAGCCCCTTCGCTGTCTGAGCCCTTCCCTACTGCCTCTCAGGCAGGCCTCTCATTTTGTGATCTCTGTGACAGGGCCCTTACTTGTGTCAATGGCAGGGCAGAGTCCTTCAGACTCGGGGACAGGAGTGTGCAGACAGCCTTTGGGAGTCTTTTTAAAAGCTGAGTGGCCCTTTGTGGACCTCGTTGGTCTTTGGAAAGGAAGGGGTCTTGCTGGGTAGATGAGTATGAACAGGGGACTCTCCCCTCCTCCAGCAAGTCTGCCCCTGGAAAGAAGTCTGCAGCCTGTGAGGGGGCCCTGCCTGGGAGCTCCGGGCTGGCTCGGAGGGAGCAGCACACCTCCCCCACCGCCCCCTCCCTGCCACGCATGGGACTGCCAGGGGGCCCCAGTGTGGAGCTGGGTGTGGAGAGCTCCAGTCCTGTGTGAGAGAGTGAGGCACAGATCCTCCACCACCTCTGTGTGCAGGGAGCTTTGGGTAGGACCTGCCAGGGTATGTGTGGCTGGTCTTTCTGGGGCACTGCCCACAGCCTGTCCTCAGCTTGGGTGCACATCCAGAACTGCAGTGGGGTGGGCAGTGTGTTCGACAAGCAGCTCTCCTCCCATCCAGAGCCAGGTGGTTTCCCAGAAGGCAGAAAGTGGGCTGGGCGGAGCAGGACTGTACCTTGCTGCCCCCTACCCCTGCATCCAAGTTCCTCAGCTTGTGTCTGGGACTGTCCGCACAGCTTCCCAGATCCCCTCAGTGATCTTGGATGGGGATCACTGAGGAAGCCCCTGGCTTCAGGATCAACCTCCACTGACAATGATCTCGCTACCAGAGTGGGTGGGGCCTTGGCCAGGGGCTTTGAATTAGCTACTTGACATTCTGCACAGGTACAAATCTTCCCATAGCTACTGCGACTGTTGCCTTGTTTCATATGAAAAAAATGGAGGCTCAAAGACCAGATGTGACTCTAAGAGGCCAGGGAAGCAGCCTGCTCTGGTCCAAGCTAAGTCCTGGTCAGCCTGTGCTCTTTCTTCTGCAGATGCTGCTGTGCACAGACAAGGCCAGATTAAAAAGATTCTTGGAAAACAAACAACAAATTGTAAATAAAAGGAAAGGAAAACAAATGAGCCCAATGAAATGAGTTGACATCTTCCACAATAAAAGGCTGAGATAAAATAGGAAAAGAACAATAAAGATTTTTTAAAAGTTTAAAAGTACAGAAGTAAATAGCATTAACTAGTAGAACAAACAAAACAGAATAAATAGTAAAACTGGGTAATTAAACATGTGTGACTCAGGATGGGCAGAACAGCAAAAGCCAGATGGGCTCAGGGTGGGCTCCGGCCACCCACGTCCTTCCCTGGGGGCCACTGGCTGGCAGCTCCACCTGGCAGAGTGCCCAAGGAAGGCCTTTCTGGCCAGGCTCTTTGCTCTCTGGAATTGGGTGTCTGCCTGCACAAGCTGATGCTTCAAAGTGACCGCGATCAGACAGAGGACTGTCTGCAGGCTCTCCTGGGCTTGGGGAGCATCCAGGTCTGTAGCTGATCTCCATGCGGGAGAATAATACCTTCCCAATTCAAGCAGCTACATCTCCATAAAGCTCCTTGCTCATGCATCTATTTGCAGACTCCTGTCAAATCTGGCAGCTCACATATCAGACAGACTTCTCTGCAGTTTGCCCTGATCTTAGGAATTAACTGCCTGAGGGAGGGTCCATCTGGTGGGGGTCTGTGACCTCTTTCTCAGCCTCACCCCTGGCATGGGGGTGGGTGTCTAGCCCAGGAGGTGAGTCCGCAGGAGCCCCAAGTGGAGGCAATGGGCTCTGTAGCTTGAGCCAAGAATGGCTTTGCTCTGGTGTCTGAGAGCAGCATCTTCTCAAGAGCCCGCAGATGAGGGGATGCACGTGTTGTTGCTGGGATACGGTGGAGCCTTGGGAAGCAAGGCCCAGCTGCTTGTGTGCCATTGATTTTTACCAAAGGGTTCTGCAGGCTTGTGTGTCTGGGCTGCTCTGGGGCTGGGGGAGGTGGAGCTGGCTTTGAGAGGGGTTCAGCTCCAACTCGAGCTTTGAAAGATAAGCACCTTAAGGGGCTGCAGTTCTTGAAGGGCAAGGACCACATTGGCCAGAATATGCCCCCCTCTCTGGTCATTGCTGCTTCACCCAGCATCTTCTCTGTGCCAGGCATCAGAGAGGGTGCAATCCATTCCTACCCTTGTGATGATGGGGGACTGAAGAGTTGGAAAATTTTAGTTAAAGGTAATAGTTAATACGCCTAGTAGTTAATGCATGTAAATAGCTGTTGTTTCAGGAACTGCAGGTACAGTCCACCCTGACTCCAGGAGACCACAAGCAATCGACCTTTGTGCTCCAGAAGAAACCAAAAGCAGTCAGGGTGGTACCTGAGCCGTTGTGTTCCAGAGAGAGACAGTCTGCTGCCCAGGACACAGGACACAGGACACAGGACACAGATAAAGAAAATCACTGACCAGAGGGTGAAATTGTGTCAGGGAAATTGCCAGACTGCAGCTTTTATCTGATTAACCTTTTTCCTGAATTCCAAACCCCTTACCTACACTTTTCTTTTCTTTATAACAAGGGTCACTTTAAAATGGAATTTAAAGCAATCTGTTAGGGTACAAACCCAGCATCTTCTCAGATTACTGGCCCATATGAAAAAACAAAAAAAAGCCCATGAAGATTCAACCCCTGCCTCTGCTTGTTGGGTCTGGTAGTGGCAAGCAGCCCAGAGGCTGCCTGTTCCAGTTTCAGGGGAACACCCCCTTCAGTGAGGTGACACAGGCAGAGTGTGAGGCTTAGCAGGCAGAAGAGAAGCAGCTGCAGTGATGGGAGGCTGATAGCACTATGCTGGGGGACCCTGACAATTGTCATAATCTCTCTGAGCCTCAGTTTTCTTACCTGTACCATGAGGATGTTAAAAACAGTGGGCACCTCAAAGGGCTGCTGAGATAATTAAATAAGAGAAGAGATGAGGGACTTATAATACTGCCTCATACATAAAAAGTGTGGACAAGTGTTATGGGCTGAATTGTGTTACCCCCACAAATTCATATGTTGAAGTCCCTACCCCCAGTAACTCAGAATATGTGGAAAGAGGGCCTTCGAAGAGACAGTGAAGTTAAAATGGGGTCATTAGGGGTTTCTCTCTGCAGGTAAGGCCCCAGTCTTACCGGTTTGTACTGTACCCGTTCTGTGTGTGGTCTTGGCCAAGGGATGGTTGGTTACAAAGATGTAAATTCAACCTTATTTGGCAAAAGGGTCATGGTAGGTATGATTAAATTGAAGACTTTGAAAAGAGAAGATTTTCCTGGTTTATGTAGGTGAGGCTTAAATCCTTAACAGAGAGAGACAGAGGAAGAATTGACACAAACACACAGAGATGAGAATGGGCGATGAGACCACAGAGGTCAAGGCTGGAGTGACATGACCACAAGCCAAGGGATGCTGGCAGCCTCCAGAAGTGGGGAGAGGAGAGAAACAGATTCTTCCCTGGAGACTCCAGAGGGAGCATGGTCCTGCTGGCACCTTGATTTGGGCCTTCAGAACAGGGAGAGAATGCATTTCTGTTGATTTAAGCCCCCATTTGGTGGTGGTTTGTTACAGTAGCCACAGGATATTAACACAGAAGGAAACCCATCTGAAGTCTTAGGAGTAAACTAGGACTTTGTCTTGAGGATGGGGTGGGGATGATTCATGAAACCCAGAGCGGAAAGAACATTCTGCATCCTGCAGGTGGAAGGTAGAGCGGGAGAGCTAGAGAGCTGGCAGGCCCTGCCTTCCCTGCGCATCTTCTGCTCCACCCTCTCACTCCACAAAGACAAGCAGGAGGTTCTCGGTGAAGAGATACTTGCCTTTCTGGGCTGGGAGTAACCAGGTAGAGTGTTGCAGCTTTGAGGTGGCTCCTGATGGCTACATTTCCTGTGGAATAACAAAGAGGAGACAGCTCAGGGACAATGTGAGCAGATACCAGAAAGAATTGAGAGGAAAGGAAGATAGTCCAGAAAATCTGGAGTTTGCTGGGTTGAAAAATAAAACTATTTCTAATCCCCAGCTTTTTCATTCAATAAAAGATTCTTAAATGAGGATATAGCCCGGGAGAAAAGTCAAATCAAGGGCATGGTTGTTATGACATAGGTTGGAGCCGTAAAGCAAATCAAAGGCATAACTCCACATCCTGTGAGGGCCTCAGGAAGGATTGAATGGTGCCTAGTAGTTAGTTACCAGAAAGATCAACAGTCCTACAGTGGCCTCCGCTGCCCCCAGTACCCATAATTAAGTTCAGAGAAAGATATGTCTTGGCTTTTGGCACATGCCATCAAATACACAGGAAACCCACAATTTTTAAGAGAGCTATATTGGCAAAAGCCCATAATCTTGACTAAAGGAGACTGAGCTCATTCAAAATGGAAAAAGGTCTCTGGGCCACTAACTCTGTGTCTTTGGGCTGAATGCAGGCCGAGAAATCCTTCAGCTGCTACAAAGGGCATAATCTTCAGTGTGCTTCTCTAAAGTGGCCAAAAAAAGAGGAGGTGCAGGAAGGGTCTCCGAGGGAGTAGAGCCCAAAGCCAGCGGCATTGAAGGACAAAGGACCCACCCTAGGAACGGACTAGAGCCTTGTCACTGAGCATTCCTGTCCCCAGGAGGCAGCTCCCAAGATGGTTCTCCAGTGGGACGGAAGGACTGCTGTGGACCAGGGCCGTTTGGGGCCTCCTGTTCTCCTGTTTGAGTGGGAGTGTTTCTTAGGGATGCTGTCCCTGCTATACATGTTCGGGATGAGTGTGATGGGGTGGGGGTGCCCAGACAGTTTCTCCTTTGTTCCATGGGCATTCCAAGTGAGAGAAGCTGCATCCAGATCAGGCATAGAACACAAGACTCTGAACTCATAGCCTGATGCCCTGATTGGGTGTCTGGAGCAGGATGAGTGTATTTTGCAAGTGGAAGAGTCTTACATAATTGTGTCCAAATGGGGTGGCTTGCAGAGGATCACAGCATTGTGTCCAGTTCCTTACCCATCTTGAGATAATTTCCTAGGGCTGTCTGGAGCAAATTACCGTGAACTTGACTGGCTTCAATGAACAGAAATTTATTGTTTATGGTTCTGGAGGCCACACATACAAACCCAAGGTGGTAGCAAGATTAACTCCCTCTCTGAGGGAGACTGTCTCATCAGTGTTCCTGACCTATAGACACATCCCTCCAGGCTCTGCTTCTGTGTTACATGAGGTTCTCCCTGTGTGTCTCTCTTCCACACACCTCTTACGAAGACACCGGTCACACTGGGTGAGAGACCCACTCTCCTTCCATATGACCTCATCATAACTAACCACACCTGCCAAGGCCCCAGTCCCAAATCAGGTCCCTTTCCAAGGTTCTGGGCAGCCTGCATTTTGGGGGGGAACACCACTCAATCCAGTACATGTCCTTGTAGTCACACCCTTCACTGTGTGACTGCAGCTCCTCTGTCCAAAAAGGAGGGTGTGTCTGCCCCGCTTGGTGGCCTGGGCCATGTGTCTCCTGACTAAAGGAAGGTGGCTGGAAGGGACAATATTCAGTTTGGAGCCCAGATCTCAGAGGCATTGTGTTCTTATGCTCACCTTCTGACTTCCTCCATGATGCTCCCTCTGGGAGCTACTGTCCCTTCACTGGGGGTGGGGCTGGGGTGGGGAATGTGAGCCAGGGTGGAGCGGAGCTGCCCCTGCTGCCCACACCTGCCCCATCTGAGGGCTGCCTTGGCCAACTCCCAGAGCTGTGGGTGTGGGATAGCTCTGGTCTTACTCTGCGAGGTTTCTGGGTGGTTCATGAGGCAGAAGTTAACCGATACAAGAGAGGAAGGGGCAGAGGTCATGGGGACAGCCTCTGTGAGCACTGCTCCAGGGGCCATGCGGAATGAGAACCCAGTGTTGTAGGGGATTTTATTTTATCAAAGGGGGACCAAAATCTAGATTTCTGATTCAAAATCTCCTATTTTTATTTTATTTTTTAATTTACTGAATTTAGAGATGGAGGAAGGGATGGAGAGAAAGGGCTGGAGAGAGACAGAGAGGAGACATTGATTTGTTCCACTTTTGATGCATTCATCAGTTGATTCTTGTATGTGTCCTGACTGGTGACCTGGGATTGAACCTACAACTTGGAGTGTTAAGATGATGCTCTAACCAACTGATCTATCCAACCAAGGTCTATGATTATATATATTATTCGATTTTTTAAAGACAACCATGGTGCAGCCCCAACTCAACAGGTCTGTGGGCAGGATTCTGCCTACAAGTCCCCTGCTTGCAGCCTGGGGTATGGACTTGCTGGCTCTGGTGAGTGCCCCTGCTCAGCTGTGTCCAGTCACAGGTGCCATCCTGGGAAGACCCTGGCCCTGCAAGGAAAGGGTGCTGTGCGACAGTGGACCCAGGAGGCTCCACAGCCACCCAGGGGTGCGGTCAGAAGGAAGTGCAGATGGTGTGCCCAGAGAGAGAGGCAACATGGTGGGTTTGTCCTCTTGGTGCCTTTCTGGCCCTTGCAGAGCGGCATCTTGGGTTATGCTGCTAAAAAATATTTGGCCAAAAAATGCCTATAGAATTTCTTTTTTAAAAAAAAAATGGTGGGGTTTTAAGATTGTTCTTTTAAAAAAATAAAACTACTAGAGAATGGGCCAAGCACAACCAAGTTGAAGTCGATTTTTCTGGAAAACATCTCACTTTAAATTTAAATTGAGTCCAAATTCATTTTGTCTCTCCGGAAGGTGGCATTCAACATGTTTACACTTGTTTCATCTGCTTTTGTGCTGAATCCTGGTCCCCCCCTCCATTCCTCACTTCTCAACTGTTGTTTCTACATGGCTCAACTTTGCATTTACACGAGCAGAACTCCTATCAGCAGTTCCTGCGCCACCCCAGAAGGGGAGGAGACTGCCCTGAAAACAGCTGGCACTTGAGCAGGAGCAGGGAAACTGGACAGGCGCACACTCTGTTCCATGAGGTGGTCCAACAAGCTACCAGAGGGTTTATTCCTGAAGGGTGACAGCTTGGTGGTTGGGGTTGGCCTCCTGCAGAAGCCACATCCTCAGGAGACTTAGCCTCCTCCCTGAGACCAGACTGGACAGTGGCAACACAGATGCTGCCACCTGCCCAGGGAGGAGGGCTCGGCTGCAGGGCCACGAGCCACACCTACAGCACCTGTGTGGTCAAGGCCGTGGCTCCAGTGAGCTGAAGTCCAGGGTCCAGCGAGGCCAAAGCCCTGTTGCTAGTAAAAGGAGGTCGACCTTGGGAGGCATCCATTTACCTGCCACCATGTGTCGGGAGGTCCTGGCCAAGGGAGAGCCTCTGGTGGACCTAGAGCCATGCTGTCCCCGTTGCCGGCTGCTCTTAGGGCTCAGGGTCTCCGTCTGCCCGGGACCACCCTGGCTCTGAAATTCTCAGATCCCTCCTGTGCCACAGGAAGACTCGGGGCATGAAGGCCTGGACCCTCAGACAAGGACTGGGTCACCTCTTGACCCCACTCTTCTTCCACCATCCACCTCATTGTCTAATAGATTAGAATCAGTAAAAGGGAATCAGTGAGGCCTGCAATCTCATTCAATATCTCCATTTCCAGCATCCAGGAGTGGGGCAGCTTTCCTATGTTGCTACAGGAAAAAAAAAAAAAAGACCTGAGGGTCTCTGTTGGCCTCAGTATAACAGAGTGGCTGACAATGCAATTTGCCAACAGTATGGTCAACCATAATCTTCCATCTGCTCTCTGTCCAAGGTGCCATGTGGGACAGGGTGTCTGGCCTGTGTTGGAGAAGGGAGTCCACACCAGAGGGTCTGCAAGCAGTTCAGGGGGAAGACGGACACCATAGCGCAGACCTACAGGGGAGAGATCCTTTAGGAAGCTGCAGCCCAGCCCACAGAGTAGGGTTCCGGGATGCTTGGAGGCATGGGGCAGGGTCCTGGGCTCAGTCATGATGGGAAAGACTGGGGTGCTGGGCTCTGGGAGGCACTGAGGATAGAAAGCCTGCTAGGGGATGGCACCACTGCCCAGCAAGGCAGGGAATCCTATGTTTACTATGGCCTCAGGGGAGCCAGCTGCTCCTGTCCACAGCCTTCTTGGCCAGGGCAGGCAAGGACATGCAGAGCCCACAGGCTGGCCAGACCAGGATGGCAAAAGGAGCCAGGTGTGGCATCGCTGCCCAACAGGTGAGGACCTGGGGTGTGGACAGGCAGAGCACTGTGTGCGAGTCACTGCGTGCAAGTCACCAAGCACAGGGTGGTGGAGACGCCTCATCACGCTAGTCAGTGAGTCGGCGGGCAGGGAAAGGGGGCAAATTCCAGAGCTAACGAGAGGCTAAATGAAGCCAGTGACCCCTTGGATGTGGGGTAAGGAAAAGGAGGAGGCCCAGGCACCCTGAGGTCCCTGGTAGGAAAGGAGAAGCTGGGTGAGAGGGCAGGAGAATTGGATTGGGGCTGGAGTGTGGTGGGATTGGGCCCAGGGCAGCTGGGGCCCTGAGACACCTTATGGGGACACCTGGGCATTATTGCATTTATAGGAGGAATGGCCCCAGCTGGGGCCATGGGAATGCAGACTCTTGACCTGTGGGAAAGGGTGAAGGTGCCCAGGAAGGGAGAGGCCAGGGACATAGCTTAACATGTGTTCAGACTGAATGGCACCTGTCCAAAGGCACAGAGGAGTGGCCAGAGGCCTCAGGTGGCGTGTGGAGAGAAAAGTCTTCTCTTGAGGGGCTTCCTGGAACAGGATCTGCAGAGAGCCTATGAAGCCACTGGCTAAAGCCAATGCATCTCTCCCAGAACAAAAACTCTAAATAAAACATTGCACTGAAGACACAAGTCATCTTCTCTTTTGGTAGAATGATGAGAAAAAGGGGACTTTGTTTTGCATGGAGCATGGGTGACCAGTTTCTTCATGAACTCCACTTGACACATCCTGGGGACTTGGTGTTGGATCTCAGCGTTTCTGCACAGGAGGAGGAGTCATTAGGAGTGGATGGAGGAGCCAGCAAAAAAGAACCCTCCTGCAGGTGATTGGGACCTGGGACAGGGGAGAGGCCTCCTGGCACCCTGTGAAAGAGTAGTGGTGGCCCCAGGGAGTCCCCAGTGGCTGCAGTGGCCAAAGACCTTCAGCTTTGTATCCAGAGTTTCTCCCCATTGTGTCTCAGCATTACGATCCCATGGTTAGTGACACTGCCAAGTCTGGCCAGAAGCTTTGACCATGTTAAGACCCACACTGTAGGTGCTGTGCACTTGGCAGAGTTGAGCCTCTCATGTAAACTGCACTTCAGAGAGAAGCCTGCACCGAACTTCCTGCCTCCACTGTCTGCCATCTTAGCTAGCCTTTATAAAGGAGTTCCTGGAGTCATACATCAACCAATAGGACTGAAACGTTCTCCATCTAATCAAAGCTGCACAGTTTTGACCAACCAGAGTGGCTCTATTCTGACCAATCAGAACAGTGCCTTTTGGAACAGTAAAACTTCAAAGATTTGGAGTCCTTATTTGCATGAGGAAAATCAATCAGGGATCAGGAGCAGGGACTTCTGTCTACCTCTACCCAAAAAAATCTCCAAAATTTATTTATAAAAATTATGTATTTATTCTTACCTGTTTGAACTTCAATCACCTTCAAAGTACTCCCCATTTGGTGCAATACACCTATTGAGACAATTTTTCCAGTCTTCAAACAGTTTTTGAACTCATTGATTTTGATGTCTTTCAGTGCTTCTACCTTTTTTTTGTTTCACCTCTTCCACATCAGCAAAATGTTTCCCTTTGAGGACCTTTTTCATCCAAGAAAACAAACAAATAAAAAAGTCACTCAGGGTGAGACTGGGTGAACAGGGAGGGTGGGGCACAGGGGCCATGCCATTTTTGGTTAGGTGTGCTCATAAATCACCCATCAGGAAATGGGCAAACACATTGAAAGAGTCTCCAAAAAAATTCACTAAAGTCTAATGCAGCCTCTCACAACAACCCCAGCTGGTGCACTGATGCAGATGGGTTCCTAGAACACTAACCTAGCAGGGGAAGTCTGTACTACAAGGGGACCACCCCCCCAGAAGATAATTCCGGCTTTTGTGTCCACCCTCAAACGTGAGCCAGGTTCCCTCTGGTTCTGAGAGTGCATTTTCCCTTTCCACCTAATACTGCATTTCCCTGCCTGAGCTGAGAGGAAGGTGCCTCACCCAAGCAGAGCAGAGGCAGAGCAGATCAGCACAGGCCAGAGCAGAGTGGCACAGACGGGGCCAGAGGGGATTGGGCCCAGGGCTGCCCTATCACAATGCTGGTCTCACAGCTGTGCTGCATGACAAGTGAGCTGTTTGTGCTGAATAAAGTTTCCTTCTTCACCACACCCCAAACTGGGGATCCCTGTTGGCCTTGAATTGGTGCCAATGACCATTGGTTGATAGCACAAGTAGAAGGACAGAACTTCACAGGGAGGGAGGTGACCTAAAGAGAGCAAGGCCCTGGAGGCCAGAGATCCTGGGCTCTAGAGAGGTGTTGGCCGGGGCCAGCTGCCGATGTTCCCTGGATTATAGGTGAGGAAATGCCCACTCAGGTTTACACGACCCCATGATGTAATAAGATTGCACCCTCCACAAGCCATGTGCAGGATTTAGATGTAAAGAAATTAATTCTCCACATTCTACAGATGATGTCACCTGGGAATGGGAGGTAAACCTAAGATCACATGAGGAACCAGGCGCTGCACTAGCCTTTATTTCTCACTTGGAGATAAAGGCTACTGGAGTCCTGGGGGCCACTGGGGCTGAATCCCAACATGCATTCTGCCCCAGATAGGTAATCCAGGCTCTCAGTAACATCCCCGCCTCCTGTAGGCAGCTGGTTCAGCCATGGTCATGTGACCCAGCCTTGGCCCACAGACCAGAGGGAAGTCAGTCCGCCCTTCTGGGAAGGGCAGGAGCCTGCATGTGGCTTGGCCATCCTACCTGGTCAGGGGCACAGGCCCAGGTGGCAGATGGAGCTCTGGAGCTGTTTCACCTGCAGACCTCATCTGGGAGGTTGTACATTTTCTTTGCGCTGGCAGCATTTCTCGCAGTCAGGGTTCTCTTAAGAGGCCCAGAGGCCTTTCTCAGATGGGGGAGGTGGACCGAATGGCACTCCTCACTGGTCTGAGTGGTCAGGACAAGTTTGACTAAGAGGTCTAGACCGGATACAGGGGCGTCCAGGACATCCCCTCCTGCCACGCCCCCGACATCCTCTTGAAAACCCATGGGCCTCCACCTCTCTGCTAGGCACAGTGAACGTGCAAGTGGACTGTCACAAGTGGGCGCTGAGCTTTCATCCCTCCCCAAGTTCATTACTGCTTACACTGAGTTGAACCTACAGCACATGTCTCCCTGCAGGAGTGTTGACTGAGCCCAGACCCCCCAGCCTCCAAACTTGTGGTCTTTCACTTCCAGGCAGAACTGACTCTGGGGCGGTAGGACAACTCTGTGTGAAAATGGCAATGAAAAACTGCTGCCTGGAAACCACCCACTTTTTTCCTGTTTTGCCTGACACAGCTCCCTGTCAGGGTGTGTGTGTGTGTGTGTGTGTGTGTGTGTGTGTGTGTGTAGGGATGCTCAAGACACAGCAAGAGCTACTCCCCAGAAGCTGTCCGGCAGCCACGTTCTGTTCAATCAGCGTTCCCCGGACATACTGCTTACCAAGGCCACTCCTGGCCAGGACTGTCAGCGCATCTGATGAGGCTGCTCCTGCTGTTTGCTTAAAGTGGGGGAGGACAGAGCTGCTGTCTTCAGAGGTCCCTTGACAAGGTCACTAGGACCTTATAGCTTCTCATGCTGTGCATCCATGTCCCCAGGGGCTGGCAGAGTCCAGGCCCATCTCCCAGCTGCTCGGAGCTTGCTTGCCTGCAGGGAGCACAGTGAACCCTCCCTGCCCCCATCTGGCTGCAGCTTGCAGTGAGCGCAGAGACTGTCCAGGACTGTGATCTTGTCAAAGGGCAGAAGAACTGCTGGTGTCTGTGTGGCCACCAGGGGCAGGAATGGCTCTGATGAAGTCTGTGCTGGCACATGTGGCCTGGAAGCCAGAGGTGGAGCAGAGAGCCCCACCCCTGCCTTCAGAATAAGGCAACGTCCTGACCAGAGCTGGAGAGAGCACAGACCAAAACACTGTTTTTTCTTAATGTCACTGCTGTTAGGCATGTATGGTGATTTGTGACATCCAAGAAGATCATGAAAAGTCCTCATCTCTTTCTGTACCTCACATCCTTGGGAGGTTTTTAAGGAGGTGGAGGGCCCAAACTCATCTCGACTTGTCCTCACCCCTCCACCACCCTGACGTGCAGCTGTTCTAGATTAGGGTTGCAACTCTAGGCCTTCAGGGAGCAGCCTGGTAACGACCCTGAGCAACAGGCAGGGGAGGACATTAGGGAGTGATGGGGCCTGTGTCAGCAGGAGAGCACAAGCCAGACTTAAAGACATTCAAGTTCAAATCAAAGCAGACACACATGACACATGCAGAACAGATGTTGGAGCTGAGTCAGCCCATAGTCTTTGGTTTGTGTCTTTGGGATCTAGAATGAATAACTAAATGAGCAAAGAACCACTGGGGATTTCTGTGCCCACTTTTCACATGGAGGAGGAAGAAGGGGACTAGAGGGGGAGATAAGCACCAGTGGGTGGAGCAGCATTTTCTACAAGAGGAGGAGGAGAGATCAGAGCCATGGAGGTATGAAGAAATAGTTAGGGAAAAAGAGAGGGAAACATTGATGTGCAAGAGAAACATCAATCGGTCGCCTCTCACATGCTCCCAACTAGCGATCTGGCCTGCAAGCCAGGCATGTGCCCTGACTGCCAATCGATCCAGCAAACTTTTCGTTTGCAGAAGGGTGCCCAACCCACTGAGACACAGATGTTCACGAAGCTGGGAGAAGCCCATAAGGACCCTGCCTCAGGAAGAGGAACCAGCAGTAAACTTTGATATATGTGTGCTCGACTCGTCCACGCTGTCTCACAGGGTGTCGTTGTGGGGACTAAAAGATGGGCTGGTCAAGATTGGTGGTCTGCCTCCCACTCATGGAGCAGTCTCTATCTGTGTGGAACCCCAGGAGGTTGGGGGTGATGTGGGCAAGAACAGGTCGGGGAGACAAGCCATTCCAAAAAAAAAAAAAAAAAGTCCTAGAAGTGGTACTCCAAAGTGTATAGAGAATTCAGTATGTGGACCCATCAGAACAAACCATGTCTTGCAAAGTGAGTGTTGCTCCTTCTCACTTTTCCTTCTGCCCCTCATGGCATCACAGTGAAGGTCCCATCACTTGCCCAACATGTGCTCATCAGTTTATGCCTCAGTGCCTTTTGCAGGGAGCAGTATCTAGAATTTGATTTAAAAATTTTGTTTTCATTTATTTTTGGCAAGTACATTTGATTTATGGAGACATGTTAGCTTTTCATTTATGGTGATGATTTAAAGCATTCTTTAAAAACTTCAGTATGAAGTACTGTGTAAAGAACTAATGATGATGGTGGGAAGAGGACTGAGGCAATGGCCATAAGCCTGGCAGGGGAGGGAGTGAGGTTACAGAATGTGACCCCTGAAGTCTGTGAGGCTGCTGGCTGGTGTCATTCATCTTTTGAGGAGGATGAAAGGCCAGCAGCCGCAAGGGGAATGAGTGGATGCCATAGGTTCCAAGACACTGCTGAACCCAACTCCGGGCTGCCTGATTCCCTCAGCCTTCAGGATTCAAGCCATACTGCTTCTTACAGGAAGTCTTCCAGGATAGCTATCTCTGGAATCATCTCCCTTCCCCTGCACTGCCCACCATCCACCTTTCTCTAGAACCACCTGTGATATCAGAGGTCACAAAAGTGGATGCCGCTAGGATGAGGGAAGGGGCCCTACAGCAAGCTGCAGGGTATGTGCCCCCATTTAAGGGTTAATTGGAGAAATGGGGGCCAGTGTGGCCACATGTTCCAGTTTTTCAAGAAAAGTCAGAGAAGATCTTATGTGAAATTTCACCATTTTTAATGTGCACAAAACGTTCCCCATGCCTGGGCACTGGACCCTGCCTCAGCACTCCCAGTGACAGGGAGAGAATGGTGCAGGTGAGGAGGGCCAGCAAGCTGTGGTGCCCTCAAGCCCTGATCCTGAAAACAAAGGGACCCAGGAGAAGAAGTCACAGCCTGAGCTGGTTGTATGTCATGTGTTTCCTTGTAAGACCCAGCTCTCCCAGCTATCAAGGAGCGGCATGAGTCATCTGGCTCTGCCTGACCAAAGCCAACCCCAGAGGCCTGGACACATAGGTGGGGGCAGTGTGAACAAGAACTTCCAAAAGGACAGGTGTCCACTCTCTGGGGAACAGGGGCAGAAGTCTGGGGTCACATAGCAGAGATGCTGCAATAGACCCATGCCTAGGAGAGGGTTTCAGGGAGGCCTGCAGGGAGTAAGGTCACTGTGTTCGGGGCAGCAGGCCTGGGAGGACAGTGACTCAAGGCTCCAGACCTTGAGGGAGAAGAGGGGCTCCAGCTGTGGATGGGCTTTGACAGCAAACTTGCTCCAGGATGGGGAGGTATGCTGGGACTCTGAGTAGGAAGAGGTGGGTGGAGAGTAGAAAGGCTATTTCAAGTAGGGCCTGGGGGAGAGCCAAGTCCAGGAAGCTAGATGCCCACGTGGGATTGAGGACAGGTGAAGGCTGCAACCTTCCTGTGCTCTAGGACGGAGGGCCAGGTCTGGCGCAGGTGGCTGTGCTCCCAGGCTGCAATGGAAAGATGAGGAGGCAGACGGAGAGGACAGAGACTTCAGGCAGAGAGAGGCCGAGGGCCGAGGAAAACTTACATCTCTACGGGAGAGTAAAGGTTGACTTTTGGGGTAGCGCCTACAGTGAGTGCACCCTCCTATAAAAGCGTTTCTGGGCCTCTTTGTCTCCATCCCAGGCCTCCGTTACCCCCACCCATCCCTGAGCCCTGTCCTGTCCCAGGGGGCAAAGATAGGACCACCCGGTCCTTGTACCCCAAGGCTAACCAGTGGGCTCCAGCCCCCCGCCTCCAAAGAGGACTCTCTGGATGACCCAGCGGCCGCGCTCCTCCTGGGTTGTGTGGCCTCGAGGGCGCAGGGCAAGCCCAGAGGGGCCAGCGGCGGGACTCCCCATGCACTACCCGCGGCGCTTCTCTGCCGCCGCCTCGGGGTGTCTCTGCTTCGCTGCGAGCGAGGGGAGCTGTGGGGGCAGTCTAGAAGGCGAGGTGGAGGGGTGGGGGGATGGGGGGCGGCGGCGGCCGCGCGGAGAAGCGCCGGGTCACCGCAGGCTGCGCCCGCCGTCCCCGCCCTCCCCGCTCTCGCCGGAGCCCTCCCGCCTCCTCGTTCGCTCCTTCCCTCTCCCCGCCTCCCCTCTGCGCTCCCCGCCCTCCCCTCGGCTCCTCGCCTCCTCCGCCCCGCGCCCTGCGGTGCGGCAGCTGCAGGCGGCTCCAGCTGCCCCCAGATGTGGGCTGGGAGGCGCGCAGGGAAGTTTCGCGCCGGTTGCGAGTGCCGGGCCCGAGCTGCGGTCCGGCTACCATGGATCCGCCGGCGGGCGCCGACTGCCGCCAGCTCTGCCTCGCGCTGCTGCTGCTGCTGCTGCTGCCGCCGCTTCTGCTGCCGCCGCCAGTGGACGCCCAGCAAGCCGCCGCCGACCCCCGAGGTAGGTGCGGCACGCCCCCACCCCTGCGACCCCCAGAGGTTGGCCCCACCTCTCACGCCTCTCGCCCCCTCCTCAGGCAGCGTCCAGCCGGACTTGGGCAAACTCCGAGCGCCCCGCCCCAGGCCAAGTTGGCCAACTTCGGGCCGGCTTGGTCGCGCAGGGGGCGCCCCCTTGGCGCCTCCGGGCTCCTCGGGCCTCAGGGATCGTCGAAGCCCTCGCTTGGAGGTGGAGGTGCCGGACCAGGAAAGCCCCGCGGCGAATCTCGCAGAGCCAGCCCCAGCGGGTCCCGGGGAGCCAGGGCCAGGCGGCGCCTCGGCTGGCGTCCAGGGATGCTCGGGAGGAGACGAGTGCCGAGCGCGCCGCCTGGGGCCCTGAGGATTGGTTTGGGCGCCCCAAAGGGGATCCCCGAAGATCCGAGGGATCCTGCTCTTCTGGGGACAGGGGACCGGCAGCGGGCTCAGAGGGAGCTGGACACGAAGGACAGGCCGCCTGTGTCCAGAAGAACAGAGTTTTCTCCGCCCCGGGGGCCACTGGAAGGGTAGAGGCGCACGGGTAGGGGGTACAATGGGCATGGCTTCGCAGCGGCCCCACGTCCCGTCAAGGACAGTAGGTTCACGGAGGGCAGGAGGGCCACACTGACTCGGTGTCCCCTGGGGAACTGTCAGGAGCCCGCGGATCCTCAACCCAGAACGGGGCAAGGAGCAGAACTCTGGGCTTCCAGGGTTCTAGAGCGGGACCGCCGGGGCGCCGGGGCTCCGGAGAGGTGGATGTGTTAACGCCCCTTCCCGGGTGGCAGAAAGCCGGGGAGGTGCAGGCTAGTTTCTGGGGTGGCCTGGAGGAATGCCCCTCCTTTTGCAGTGGGGGCGGGGCTGAGGTTGCGGGGCGCAGCGAGAGGCTGGGAGCTCCCTGGTCGTCGCGGCTCTGATGCCCCTTTCTGTTGCAGGCGGCCCCCTGGGGCACGGAACTGACCACATCCTGGCGGTGCCGGTGCGCACTGACGCCCAGGGCCGCTTAGTGTCTCATGTGGTGTCGGTGTGGACTGCCCAGACCCGGGTTCGAGCCCGCAGAGCCGTCCCAGTCCAGACCCCGGGCTTCCCTGGAGGCAGCGAGGACCCTGAAGGCCGACTCTTCTACAATGTCACGATCTTCGGCCGAGACCTGCACCTGCGGTTGCAGCCCAACGCCCGCCTTGTGGCGCCCGGGGCCACGGTGGAGTGGCAGGGTGAGTCGGGTGCCACCCGCGTGGAGCCCTTGCTTGGGACCTGCCTCTACACTGGAGACGTAGCCGGCCTGACTGAAGCCTCCTCCGTGGCGCTCAGTAACTGCGACGGGCTGGTGAGTGGGCACTTCTCCCTCTCTTTGTGTCCAAGGCCCTTGCTTGGGCTTCAGAAGTGGGTTACCTGAGTGTCCCCCAGGAGGGAAAGGCCCACACTGAGGACCTTCCCTGCTTAGGGATGCGGGGCATCGACAGAAGGGGTTGGCTGGACTGAAGGTGCTGGCTGGACAGAAGTCATTTTCATTGGCGGGAGAGGGATGATTTATACCCGGGAGGCCCAGGGTCTCCAAAAACCCTGATCAAGGATCTCCTTTCTGCCTGCTGGCACAGATCTTGGTCTGGCATCCAGGCATCCAGGTGTGTGTATATTTCTGTGTGTGCATGTGTGTTTGGAATGTCGCTGTGTACTGACTAGTGTCTGGGTACCTGTGCACCTGTGGGAATGTGGGGATGTGCCTTATGTGTCTTGCATACATGTGTATCTATAGGTTTCTACTCATTCATGTGCAACTGAGTGTGTGACCCTGTGCATTTTAGTATGTGTGATGTGGGGGGTGGGGGGCACATATGCTGGCGGTCGTCTCTCTGTTTCTGTGGGTGCCAGTGGTACTGGCCCAGGGGGAGGCACTGGTGCTGAAATGCCCAGTTATGCCACTGATTTTTATGCTGTGGTTTCCCGTTGAACTTCAACTGGTTATTTGAAAAGTCGGTTTTCTCTATTTTGAGCCAAGGGGAGCATCATAAAATACAGGCTCTGGGGCCCATGGGCAGCCCCTGAAGGGCAGGAGAGAGGCTAGTGTGTTGCCTCTTGAGACTACCTGGCCCACCCAGTGTGAATGGAGCCCGGGGAAGTCCACCTACTCCTGGGGGCCCAGAGGGACCATGGTTTGTCAGAAGGGCCTCAGAGGAAGTTGGACTGATGCTCAGGGAGGCAGCTGACATTGTCAGTGCTCTGTCCAGCCACCTGGGGGCCTGGCCCAGGGTGGAAGCCTCTGCAGTGTTCTGTTTTGGTGTGGATATGCAGTGGTCAGGCTGGCTGTGCTGGCCAGACAGCTAGGCCGCCCCCTGAGGGTTCTGCTCTAATTGCTGCTCAGAAGACTCCTGTTTTGAGGGAGTAGCCAGCCTCACAGCCTGCTGCCTCTGAGCCCCTGTCCTCAGGCTTGTCCTGCTGGCTGCAGAGCCGGCAATTACTCCAGAGCTCTGCAACCGCTAGTCTTCTTTTTATGGACACATAGGAAATGTCACTTGTTGCTTTGGAAAATCACCGCCTTTGGCTGGCTTTGGTTAGAGCCTGGGTGGATTACAGACAGCTGTCAGTGCCCTTGGGGGCAGTGGGTTAACATGGTATAGCCCTTTGTGCCCATTGTCTTTGTGATGTCCCAGGCCTCAAGGGGACATCTCTTTACTCTGGAGGTGAGTTACCTAAATGAAAGGAAAAGGGTGCTGGGGACACTGGGGAGGGGTGGGTGGGCTAGAAGAGGTGACATGGATGTGGTATGTTGACACCACATGGATATGGTATGTTGAGCGTGTGGGCCAGCTCCTGTCTACTAGTTAATCCCAGCAGAGAGCATTTCAGGGAGACTTTGTCAGTGCATCAGTCATTCAGTGATTCATTTATTCAACCAGCACCTCTAGTGCATTTTGTCCACTGTGCTGATCAGATATGGGGGCTGGCCCAGTGCCTCTTGGGGCCCACACGCTCAGGGCAGCCGGGGGCTACTTGAAGAATGCTTTGCCAGCAGGCAGCCACACAGACTGGCGATCCCAGCAGAGGGAAGAGGTACCAGGTGTGCCTTGGCCGGTCAGGACAGGAACAGAGAGCTGTCAGATGTACTGGACACACATCAGCAGGGCTGGAAAGAAGACCAAAGTTGGAAAAAGGACTGGGCCTCCCTGGACAGCCCCTTTGTGCATCAGTGCCCATGTGCTAAGGGCTTTGATCTTGCAGGGGAAGGGTCCTCATGCCCTGTTTACAGCCAGGCATCTGAGGCTCAACCCCTGATGGCAGGAGTCCGGCCTGGTTCTCTCCAGTCCCTTCTTCCACGGCACTCCCAAGTCTGGTGGGTGAAAGTCACTGAGATGTGATAGCAGGAGCTGTACTCCCTGTGCATGCCCCTCAGTAGGCCTCCCACAGCTAAGTGCATAGCATCCTCCCAGCAGCCCTGGCCCTGAACCAACATGCCACATGGAGCCCCTTCTGTGCAGCTCCTGCTCTTCCTTCATAGGTAGTGAAACACAACCAAGCAGGTATGGTTCAGATCCTCAGGGATCTTGTTAAAATGCAGCTTCTGACTCCGCACCTCTGGCCCCACTGAGGTTCTGAGCTTCTCAGGGGCTCCTGTGCTGATGCTCCTGACCTCAGACTACACTTTGAGAAGCAGAGCTTTGTGGTCCCATTTCTGCACTACAATTCTTCAGGCTTGTGGGCTCTGAGCAAATAGGGTTCAGTGGACCGCAGGTGTGGGAAATGCTGGGTCTCGCATTCAGCCTGGGAGAATCAAGATGTCCATGGGCTCTCTGAGATGTTCTGTAATAAAGAAACCTCTTGAACTCTGTGAATCCAGCTCTGCCAGCATAGGTGGGACCATGGGACCCTGCTCTGAAGAACATGTGTAACCAACTTTCCTGGACACTGTGCAGAGGAGCTATGGAGCAGGGTTCAGCTGGCCACTGTGGTCTGAGATTAAGTTTAGGTACTTTGGTGAGATCAGCCTCTCCCAAGAGCCACAGAACCTTTCAGACCCCTGGATTGGGACATACATGTGCTCACCTATTTGCCAGGTCCCCTGAGCTTATTTCTGTTCTTTAAAGAAGGACAATAGTAAGTAGCTTTGTTTACCATGGACAGCAGTCTCCTAATCTATTTGGTACAAAGGGTCAGGATCCTGTCAGTTACAAGTGACAGAAAACTCTCCAATCAAATTAGTTTAAACAGAAGTGGGACATTATTTAGCTCACATAATGCTAAGTGTTCAGGCATGGCTGAATCCAGGTGCTCCACCTGGTCAGGAGGATATTTACTGTCTCTTGCATTCTCCTTCCTGTGTGTTTGTTGGCTTTGTTGTCAGGTGGGATCCTTCTGTGGTGAGTTAGGGGATCTCAGCAGTGTGAGACTGACATCTTTTCCTGATTATTCCAGATGAGTCCTTGTGTCACTCTGGCCATCCTGAAGTCACATGCTCCCATGAGAATCAGGACAAAAGGTTTACAGAACCCTATTGATAGGGAGTATAAGAGAGCTGCTCCCCCAAATGATATGAGGGTGGGACCCTGAGCCTGCCAATGTTCAAATTCTGTTGGAGTCAGGTAGTGATGGAGACTCCAGAAATGCCAGATGAAGACACACTTCCTAAGACATTGCACACTTTTCTCCAGAGAGGCCGAGAAATGGAGAGCCTCCAGGTTCTTTCACAGCCACTTGACAAAGTGTTTGCAATGTTTACAGGGAAGAGTTAAAGCTTGCCTTTTCATGATGCATGGGGAAATACTTCTCACAAAGGGTTCTTGTATGCCGTGTTGCTATGGAAAACTTTTCTAGTCCTTCTCGAGCCACAGGACAGGTGTGCTGATCTCGCATCATCCTTAAACACCCAATAAGAAGGCTGTTGGCGTAAAAAGTAATACTAGTACCTGACAGGCTTTGTGCCCCCACTCTGCACCATGTTCCCTGTGAGTGCCTTACGCTAAATCTCCTTGTTTAACCCTCACAACACCCTGTGGCTGCTGGCTGATCTTATCCCTATTCGACAGATGAGTAAGCTAAAGCTACAAAGCCAGCTTGCTTCAAGCTTCATACCAGTATTTGAATGCATGTCTGTGTGACTCCAAGACTGTGCTCACTACATGTTATTGCCTCTTTTGCATGCCAACAAAAAGTATGAAAATGAAGAGATGCATTTCTTTGGAACATTTCTATCTTTCCTCTTTGACTCTTGGAGGCCTTCTGAGCTAGGGGTGTTGACCACTGTCAGTGTGAGTGAGCAGGAGCTGGGAGAGGCCTAGGGACCAAATGGCCTGCTGACAAGCTGGGCAATGGCAATGGGGAGGGAAGCACCTTGCCCTGCCTCTGTCCTGCTCAGTGCAGCTCTGGCAACCACTCCAGCCCGGTGTCTCTATCCAGGCAGGGCCTGCGGTTGGGCAGCAGAAAGGGTCAGCCTCCGAAGCCTGAGGAGGGGGAGTACACTCCTGTGACTCAGTGATGCAGAGCCCCCATTGTATGGCCGAGATTCAGAGAGGCTGCTGCCCTGTGGACTGGGGCTCCCCTGCTGGGCTGCCATCCTGGCCAGGCACCCTCTCTGTTTAGTCTTGCTTGATTGTAAGAATCACTGAAGGCTACAGAGAGAAGTCATTTGCTGACCTAAGGGACCAGGATAAGTTATGTTTTTCCTAACCAGGCTGCTGCCTTTGAGGCCACACACTGGGCTTCAGCTGACTCAAGTGCTAGAATGGAGCTGGCAGGGCCAGGCTGAGGGGCTGACGGTGTGGGGTGTCTGGGACTTGTAGCTGTTCCTTATAGGGTCTGCCTTTTCCTGATCTGCCTTGGCACTGGGTAGGGGTCAGTGAGAGGGTCTTAGGCACACCAAAGAGAGGCTGTAGGTGTCTGGGCTGCTCAGGCCAGGGGAGCAGAGGCACCTGCCTGGTCCCTGTGCTTGGCAATCTACACAGCTGCCCAGGGAGGTCTGTCTCCTGTATGGTGTCTTACACTCCTTATTTAAAACTCACTCAGTTTAAGTGACAGAAAACCAGCTTATTATGGGTGAAACAAACAAGGGACATTATGGCCCCAGTTATCCTTGGGGTGTAAGGAGGGTCAGCTTCAGGCATGGCTAGATCCAGGGGCTCAGGGATGGTTTCAGAACATGCTCCCTCTGCCATCTCTGAGAAATGGAGAGCTCTCTTTTCTGGATAGTTCCTTCTGGGGTCACGGGGCAGGCTCTGCTGGGCTCCACTTACGGTGCAGGCCTGTCTTTACACCAGTCACTGTGATGTGGGCCTAGCCCATTTCTTGCCCACCTTTGGTGTTGACAGTGAGGATCAGATCCCTGGACTCTGGAATGGATTGGGGTTTTATCATAAAAGCAAGAGGAAGGGCAGGTACTCCAGACAGAATGGCTGCTGCCACGCCCCACCTGGACTCCAGGCCTCCACATCTGGCCCAGATCTCTAGACTTGCCTGCCCAGCTGCCTCTAGGCTTCTTCCCTGGGTAACCCCATGCTTGTGAAACAGAACGTGGGTCTCTCCACTCTCTCCAGGCCACACCCTTTACTGGGACCGGAATCCCAGAACCCTAAATGTCCTTGGAATTTATCCTGGTCCTCAGCTCTCCGCCGTGCCCAACCCTAAGCCCTGCCTCTGGCTTCTGTGTTCCTCAGCTTCTCCTAACTGGTCTCTCCCCAGCCTCTCTTTTGCTACACAGCAGCCAGTCTGATTTTTGTAAATCACGCATTAAATCACATCACGCCGTTGCTTAAGACCTTTCCGTGGTTCTTAGCTGCTCTTAAAAAAGTAAATTCAAACCTGCCAAAAAAAAAAAAAAAAAAAAATCCAACACCACTGACCTGGCATTCAGGGTCCCCCATGGCCAGGCCCAGTGGTCTCCAGCCTTATTTGTCATTGTGTCCCCCTCATGCCTGTGCTTCTGTCACGCTGAGCTTTTCGTTCCTCCCATGCTGGACACTCCCAGCTCAGGGCCTGTGTACAGGCTGTGCTGTCACCTGAGTTGCTCTCACCCAGGTTGCTCTCACCCCTCTCTCTCCACCTGGCTCACTCTGTAGGTTTTAGGTAAATGGCACTTCATCCAGGAAGCTGCGTCAGACACTCACATCCATGCTGCACTCTTGTGCCATGGGAGACTCGTGCCTGGTGAAGTCCATAAGACCCAGCTCTGGCTGGGCAGAGCTCCGCTGGGAGCCATGAACTATGAGTGTCTTGGGGTTGGGGCACCAGAAGCCAGTGCAGGGACCAGGGGCAGGATCACCACTGAGACTCCATGCCCTCCAGTGCACACGGCTGGCCTGTCTCTCCTTGTCTGCTCTGCCACCAAGCCCAGAGTACCCATACTCATTGGGGCAGGCCCCCTTGGATAATGGCCAAAAGCTGTCTTCTTTCCCACAGGAAAGCACTTGTGTACACATGTGGTGTTGCACATTTTCCCTGCCTCATCCTCGGGGTCTCTGAAACTCAAGTTCAAAACTCCTGGTTTAAACCAAACTACGTAAGGGAGGGAAGCACCCTTGGTCCCGTGTGGGGAAGGGTCGGGCTGCAGTGAGGAGACCTTGGGCTCAGCTCTGGCAAGTTCCCATGTGACCCTGGGCAAGTCCCACACTGGCCTCAGTGTGTCCAGGTAGACAGTGGAGACTGAAGCCAAACATTTCTGGGACCCTCATAGGCAACTCCAGGTATCTTAGGGGCCAGATAGGGACCAGACACAAGTGAGGGGATGCAGTTGGCAGAGGGAGAGGTGGGGGCCCTAGCCAGCCCATGCCCTGCCTTCTGTGAAAGATTGTTTCCCCTAGGGACTATGGGCTCCTTGATGCCTGACCCTCCAATGTACTTCAGGAGGCTGCAGTTCTGAGTCTGCTGACATTACGTGAGCAGCAAGTCCAGTGTGCAGACGCTGTGTGGGTGCTGAGGGCCCTGGAGGGACATCCACAGGTTGATGTGGAAGTATTGGGAGCTGTGCTGATGGTGGGATGATTAGATGGGCCAGGGCTCCCTGCAGGCAGGGACCATTCTGGGGAAGTATCAGTGGAAGGTTATGGTCCCCAATTTCACAAGGGGGGAGACTTTATTTGGTGAAAATGGCTTTGTTGTATAACATCAGTTGTGATACGGCTCAGCCGGGGAACAGCTCAGTTGAAGCGATTCAGGTGTAGCGGCTCAGGTGAAGCAGCTGTGGTGTCACAGGGAAACACAGTCTTGAGTGGAAACTGAAAGTGTACTCTGTTGAGGCAGAGGTGGAGCTGGCTTATATAAGAAGAAACCGCCCCCCCCCCCCAGTCCCTGATTGGTCTCTTTCTATGCAGATAAGGAACTCTAAATCAACACAATTTGATTGGCTCAAATAGCACTGTCCTGATTGGTCAGAATGGAGCTAGCTGCTCTGATTGGTCAGTAAACATGCAAATGAAGCTATAGCTGCAAAGCACTGGTTGGCCAGGAGAGGTCTTCAGCCCATTGGTTAATTTACGAGCCTAGGGGCTCCTTTATAAGGGTGGGCTCAGATACTGCCTGGTGCAGCTTTTCACTGAAGCATAGAGAGCTGTGGTCGTTAGGCTCAGCGTATAAGTTTGAGCCCCATTAACCACCAGGAGTCCTTAAAAGGCACTTTCATTCTTGGGGTCAATAGGAACTTGCTGAGAATCCAGTTTCACTTTATCATGGTCACCCCCCCACACTCTTCCAGGGTATCCTCAGCCTCCCGGCTGGGCCTCGCCAACCCCTTTGACTGGGGGCAATTTTGTGGGAGAAAAGAGGCTTTCTAGGGGCTCTTTCCTGTGGGGCAGGAAATGGTGTGCATGGTCAGTGGCCACCATGACAGAGGTTGCCTGGTGTGAGGTTCACGCTCTGGAGGCCCAGCAGCAGCCTGTGCCCGTCCTGGCTCATGGCAGCCATTCAGACTTGCATTCATGGTCTGAGACCCAGACTCAGCTCTTCAACAAGTAAGGCATCTGAAGGCCTTTGGAGAAGTTGAAAATCTTAGAGACAGGCAGTGGGGTGCTGGGTGTGGGGGCTGGGGCATGGGGAATTAGTGTTTACTGAGCACAGAGTTTCAGTTTTCTAAGAAAAGAGGTCTGGAGATGGATGGTGGTGATGGTTGAACAATGTTATGAAAATGGCAAAGATGGTAAATTTTATATGCATTTTTACCACAATACAAAAAGGCATCTGAGGACTCTTAGGGCTGGGTGAGTGATTACGGGATGGGTTGTTGTCCCTGGAACCTTGCTGGCCCAGCTTCTCCTCCCCTATGTGACTGATCCCTGGGGCTGATGCCCGAAGCTGCATCCACACCACTCAGACCCCCAGGAACAGCCCGGTGACAACCAGAAACAATCTGTTATTTGGTGGCTCTGGTTGTGGTGCTGAGCTTCACTCTGATTGAACAGGAGTAAGTCACAGAACCTTTCCATAGCCAGTCACTGTGGCCTACGGATGCAATATGCTGATTGGTTATGGCTTGAGTCACATGTTCATCCCTAACCCAGGAATACACTGACTCCTCACCTCCAGGATGCTCTGCTAGCATAGCGCTCCCCAGAGGTACCTGGGGACCCATGGAAGCCAATGCTCTCCCTGCAGGGGAGGCTGTCAGGGAGTTGTCAGGTGCACCTTCTATCTCAGCCTACAACATGTGGCCCATCCCTGCAGATGTCCTGGGAGCCACCCCCTGTTCTCCCCATTTTATAGATGAGGAAACAAACCCAAATGCCCCCTGTTACTTGGATTTGTAGGCTTTTAGTGTGTCGGGTCACCTTTCCCCTTGGAATCCTCCAGGGTGGAGCACTGTGGAGTACAACTTGACCGCTCTGGAAGGCCAGCATTGTAGGTCGCTGGCCTGTAAGTCCAGGTGCAGGGCAGCCAGCTCTTCTGGGGCCAACCCCTGTCAGCTTGCTGCCCTCTGCCCTGATGCTGCCGTGGGGCCCTGTGTTTCTGGTGCTGATTGCTGAGTGAACGATGCTGCTCATTCAGATGTTGGCAGATTTCAGAATCCTCCTGCCCCATGGCCAGCCTTAGCTGCCTGCACTCCAGTGTCCCCAGCCCTTAACAAGTGAAGACCTCTGCCCAGGGTTAATTGGGTGGTAGGGAAGGCCCAGTCCCCACCCAGGCTTGCTGTGAGGACCACTAGTGCGACAGCCATTCAGAGGCATTTGCCCAGAGCTCCTTGGGCACTCAGCATCAAGGGTGGCTTTGGTGAATGATGGTGGCCTGAGCTGGGGCCAGGCCTCCTATTCTGCTCTCTGAGGTCTACAGCATTAGGTGTGTGTGTGAGGGGGCTCTGCTGGGACCCTGAGTCTGTATGGTGGGTGGGCAGATGCCCTGTGTTATCCACACTGCCCTCCCCAGCTCAGACTCCTGGGGCTGGGGCATTCTGTGCTGCTGCTGCTGCCAGAACCTGCCAGGCTGCAGGCACAGGTGAGCATGTGTGCACATTCGTCTATCTGTACATGGGGGTGTGTATGTATATGTGAAAATGTGTGAATGCAGGTGAATGTGTGCATGCAGGTGAATGTGTGCACATAAGTGTGTGTGTATACATGCATATCTGCATGTGGGACATGCGAGTCCATGTAAGGATGGATTTGAACAAGTATGTGAGTGTTGCACATGTGTGTCTTATGTAGGTTGCATGTGTGTGTATTTGAGCATATGTATTCTCATGTGCACACACATGTATGTTCTTGGCAGGGGTTTCCTGCTGAGGAGGGGACTAAAGTGGAGTAGAGGTACTGAGGGGAGAGGAAGACCTTGGTCCTCTGAGTCTTGCTACCACCTTGGACCACCCACAGCAGGCACTCTGGAAAGGGAGGGCCCAGGTAGGAGCCTCTGGCTTTGCTGCATAGGCTACATATTAAATGTCAGCTGTCCACACGGTCAGTGGTGCTATCATTAATATGGAGAAGTTATTACCAAGCCTGGAGCCAGCTCCTTGGGCTTGTCTGTGAATTTCAATTACACAGCACGTCTACTCCAGGCCTGCGGGGTGGGGCGCTTCTGCTCAGAGGCAGCGGAAACTGGCACCCAGGACTCCAGGCTCAGGCAGTTCCGAGCTGCCAGGCAGGCTCAGCGCTGCATGGCTCAACCCTGCACAGTTCAGTGATGAGCTCAGCAATCAGTGGACTTAGTGTGCACTGGAGGTTGGTGTGTCACTCTGTCAGCTCTGCCCCATGCAGCTGGGTAACCTCGACAAGGGCCTGCTGAACCGACTGTGAAGGAGGTGTCCATCCACACCCACCTCACTGGGTGTGGGAAGGATGGGTGCATGACAAGCCCTTAGCCCCAGGCTCGGGTTTGAGAAATGCTGTACATTTCTGTATTTCTTTGGACCTGAGAGGCCATCAATGATAGGACAAACCAAGAAAGAGGGGATGCTCCCAATTAAATCTTGTTGCAGTCCCTCCGGCATCAGCTCAAGCCTCCTACCTCTGGTTGTTGGGGTCAGTGGTCCACTTCTGTCTCGCTCGCTCTCTTGGCCTCCTTGGTGTGTGACTAGCTTCACCCACTCCTGGGTGTCCTCCTGACTTTGGTGAAGTAGAGAGTCACAGTCATTCCTCTGGGACAGTGCTCACTGACGACAAAGTCACACACACCACTGTCTCCATGCCTTCCTGTATGTTTGCCATCCACAGTGTGACTTTCCAAAGACATCTGAGTGGCAAGGGTCCCAACCCAAGAAGTGCTGACCCTGCAATAACTCAAGGGAAGGAGGCAGCATGAGATGCCGCAGCTGGGCCACTGTGCCAGGCGGTGCCCTCCACCCAGTGACGGCTGCCAGCTGCCAGCTGCTGGCAGAGGTGAGGCCTGCTGACTCCATCCCGAGTTCAGGTGGTAAATATGACATGTGTACAGCCCAGAATCCTGGACATGCAGTGTTGTCATCATCATTACTACAGCATTACAAGTGAGTTTGGGGCTGTCAGAGCTGACACAACACTCCTGGCTGGGAAGCAGGGCGGTGGCAGAGGCTGGCCACTCAGGCTGGAGGGACAAACCCTGGCCTGCTGTGGCAGTAGCGCACTTGAGGGTACTTCTCCTTTGAAAGAGGGATGGGGAGCACATGGCAAATAAGGTGTGTGTGTGTTCCTGCAAGCTTGGCTCGGGCTCAGAAGTGACCAGTCCGATTGGGATGGAGCTTCTGGAGGCACCCTCAGAAAGTGGCTCAAGAGCTGTGAGTGATTGGGACATGAACAATGTAGGGGCTGGGGTGCCCCCTATGCATGCAGTTGAAAATTTTTGCATGGCTTCCCTTGGCTCTCCGCATATGTAGATTCCCCACCACCAGCTCACCCTGGACCAGTGCAGGTTTGAACTGCGTGGGTCAGTTGAACTGAGCAGGTCCATTGAACTGCAAGGGTCAGTAGAAAAAAATCCACGTGTAAGTGGACCCACACAGTTCAAATTTGTGTTCTTCAAGGGTCAGCTGTGTATACAAACTGTATTATGCTACATCTCATCTCCAGTCAGGTTAAGCAATATCACAGATAAATTTTATTTTTTCTGTCTGTTCTTGAACCTGCACTAACTGGGTTCATCATGAGCGCTTCAGAGCTGTCTGCTGTGGCGGCAGCTTCAGCCTCGTGAGGCTGCCAAGTACCAGGAACGTGGCTGGTCTGAACTGAGAGGTGCTCCGAGCGTAAAATACACACCAGATTTCAAAGAGTTATGGTACTACAAAAAAGGAGAATGTTTTATTGATAATGTTAAAGTGCTGATTATAGGCTGAATCATAATATTTTGGATATGTTAGGTTAAATAAGATGTATTGCTGAAATAATTTCACCTGTTTTTTTTTTTTTTTTTCCTTTTTTGAACATGGCGACATATGAAGTCCACATCCCACTTCTGTGGGACAGCTGCTTTGAAGTGGCTGAACACTGTCCCTTTTGCCCTTTTGCTGTTATTCTTTTGCAAAATTTTGTTGGCTGGTCACATCTGTTTATTCTTTTGATTGAATTTTGGAATTGTTTTGTTAGGTTAAAAAGATCCCTTGTGAATCTGACTGACATTAAATTAAACTTAGAGACCAATTAAAAGCAGGGATCAACATAATTTACAGTATTGGCCAGGATCATGGTGTTTTTTTCAATAGATTTAATCCTGTTTGGTTGATGCTAGTGAAGTATTACACGTTTTTTATAAAGGTTACCCATTGTTTTTAATCAGGGTCATTTCAAGATTTGTTTTTCTTTTTGCCATTGTGAATTGAATCGTTTCCATCTATTGCTACTGCACAGGAAGGCTATTGATTTTTATATAATTATCTTTTATCAAGCTGCTTGATTGAACTCATTAATTCCAATATGTCTTTGTGGATCCCCTTGGGGTTTCAGGCGTAGACTTGGACAGTCTGAGGCGATGATGCTTTTGGAGCTTCATTTCCAATCTGCATCGTCTAGACCCTTCAGAGTAATGTCAAGTAACAGCAGTGGCTCTGCATCTGCGTCTGCACCCAGCTCTGGTGGGAACGCCCGGCATTCCTCTGCTTAATGTAACGTTTGCTAGTGGACTGAGATGGGTTTTGTGTGAAGGCAAGATCCTCTGAATCCCAGCTTTCTGAGATCCCGTTTTTATTAGCAAAGGAGGTAAAATCTAGATAAAATGTGTCTAATAGCCCACAGCACCCTGCTGCTCCCCAAAGTCAAAGGCCTCACAGTTCCCTGGGGGCTGTGTCTCCCACTGATCTGAGCCTCAGAGCCTCTCAGTTGCTGGCTTGCTGGCCCCAGAAGGCAAGCCAGCCTCTGCCACCCCTCAAGTTTACAGCATCCCTTCTTGTGGGACCCCTCACAGGAAGCACTGGTGGGGGTGGGGAGCTGTGTTTAGGAAGCTGGAGGAGGCTGCCCTGGCAGCTCTGCAGTGGCTTCCACAGGATAGGGGCTGCCGTGGGAGGGACCTGGCCCTGGAGGCACCTTTCTGTGAGTCTTTCCCATGGGGAGACCCCCTGAGCCCCCTCCTGATTCTTTCAGAGACTGGGCCCCTTATGAAGACTGGGCCTGCCCACCCAGGCCCCCATGTCTCACTGGTGCCTTACTTCTGAACGTTTCTGTGGCCTGTCCTGTGGCCGGTATGGCCAGTCTGTCTGCCGGCAGACAGACATGGGCTTGGGCAGCTTCATAGGATGCCTGAGCCTGGGCCCCACCAGGAGGGTCCGGTTTTTCACACCTGGAGGGAACCCTAGGTCTCTGTTTTTCAAAAGCTTCATGGGATAGCCTCACACACAGCAGGTGGGCCCCCACTGACCTAGAGAAAGGTTATGAGGCTTGAGGTCTTACAGAACAAAGTTCGAGGCCTGGCTCCCTCTGGCTGGCTTATGACCCTTAGTTTCCCCAGTTGCAGCACAGCCAGCCTCGAGGGTATGCCCTTCAAGGAGTGGAGAAGAATAAGGCTGGCTGGCCTCCATCCAAAAGAATGTCATCGGGGGATGAGAGTGGCAAGGGATGCTGGCCAGAGGGACAACTAGGCCCTCCGGGCAGCCTGGGACCAGGGGAGCTGCACTGATCCTCTCTGCCTTCCGGTTCCTCCTGGAAATTCAGACCTGGCAGAGGGAAGGCAGCCCCCTTGCATGGTGGTCCCCAAGGCTGGCTATTCATGAAGCCATGCCAGGAACTCAGTGGGCACTGTGCACTGACTTTGCAGATCCCATCTGGTGGGGCCAGGGCAGCGTCTTCCTGGGTGTTCCTTGATGCTCCCAGCCAGACCACAGCCTGCGTGGCTCCCAGCCACTGTTCTGGGCTCCTGGGTGCATGGTTCTGAGACCTGCATGCACAGCTCACACAGGGTGGGGAGAGGTCCAGGCCCAGGGCCAGCTCAGCAGACAGGGAGGCCCTGTGTTTCCTGAGCAGCCCCCAAATGCAGCTCCAGGAACAGCTAGCTGTCACTGGAGGGTAGGGAGGCTGTGCTGGGTCCTGGCTCAGGCCTCCCTTTCCATTCCTCCCACAGCCTTCCTCTTTCTCCTCCTCACTTCCCTTCTCTCCCTTTCCCTTCGTCCCTCCCTTCTGACCGCTGTTTCTCTCCCCTCCCTTCCCCTCCCTTTCCCCTGGCCCTCCCCTCTGTCTTCCCTTCTTTCCCAATGTGTGGGACTCCCCTCTTTGTTAGCTGGGACTCTCAGTGACTCTTCTCTGCTGACCACACACTCTGCCCAGGCTGCACCTGTGCTTCTCTGTTCATGCAGCCCCTCCTGTGACACTCAGAGCCCCCACTGGGAACAAGTGGCATCACCCCCTGAATTGGGGGAAATCTGGGCTCTGAGAGGGACCATGACCTTCCCCAGCACACACAGAGCCCAGACCTAGGCTCCTTCCACTGCAGCTGGAGCTCCCCAGAACCTCTGCTGCCTCAGGGTGGACATCACCCCCACATCCCCCATGCCAGCAGGTCTCATCACTATGGGGGCTGGGGGAGAGTTTCTCCTCTACTTGGGGGCTGATTCTTGGTACACTTCCCAGTCAACAAGGTCAAGGCTTACACCACTGTTCTGCCAGAGTAGTCCCCACCTCAGCTAGGACCGCCTGGCCTTTGGGTGCTGGTTCTGATGGTGGGGTACCCTCACTGGCTGTCATAATGGGGAGGCTGATTGTACCTGGCCTGCTGTGCCATCCTGCACAAGGGCACCGGGGCAGGGGGGAATGAGACCAGCCTCTGTTCAGTGTCAGGGAGTAGATGGATAGAGGGAAGAGGGCAGCCAAAGCTGGCTGGAGGATGAAGGGCATAGGAGGGCCGGAAGGCTGGGCCACCTTTGCCCCGCTGTGAAGTTCATGCTGCTGCATTGAGCTCTGAGTGCCTCCCAGGTCCTCAGGACATGAAGCACAGGAACAGAAGCCAGGGGCAGTGGCAGCGAAGCCGCTGGCCATATGGAGGGTGGCTGCAGTGGCCTAGGTGAGTGCTCTGGGACTAGGCATGGTCAGGGAGGTCAGACAGCAGTCCTGGGGGTGGCCTGTCCTGATTGGCTGTCAGGGCTCAGGGGCCTGCAGGGGTCCCCCACTTCCTGTGGGCCTGGTTCTCTGCATGGCAGCCACTGCAGCTGGCTTGGCCTGGAGTCTTCCGTCCTGGGCATGTCCTGGGCATCGCTTTTGGCTAATGATATGGGAAGGTGCACTCCTCTGGCTGCTGAAACTCAACCCTATCAGATTTCTGTGATAACTGGCGGTTGCTGCCCTCTCCCCCACACCAGCTGACTGGTCGATTGGTCTTCCATGGGCCTGGATGTTAACCCTTCGTTAGCTTGGGTGGATTCACATTCTGCCTCCCCTTTGCTGTTGCCTTGCCACCAGGCCTCTCCAGTTGGTCTCTTCTGTTTCTTAGGCTTTAGAAAATAATGAGCCTTTCAAAGAAGCACTACATTATATGTTTAATTTTTTTTGGATTTGATTTTTTAATAAGTAACACCTTTAATTCCAGTGAAGCATGTCCCCTGTACTGTCGAAGGTGTTGATTCTAAGTGCTTTTTCCTAGATGGCCACTCTGTTGTCTCAACGCCATTCACTTTCTGGTTCACCCTTTTCTTGTGACTTTGGGATGTGTGTTCCCTAATCTGCAAAGTTCATGGAGGAGGTCTGGTTTCTTTCTGGCCTCTGTGTGTGTGTGTCTTTTTTTTAAGCCAGTAGGAGACTTTTTAATTTTTGTTGCTTAATGATACATTCTTATGCCTGATAGGGCAAGTACCACATTGGCACTTAAAAAAGAATGTATTGGCTACTTTTGTTCAATTTCCAAATGGGTTTTGTTCTCTTGTGGTCTTAACACCAGACTGTAAGAGGCTCTTTATTCTGGCTACACAGCCGCGCCCGGTGGAGTCCTGGGTGCAGCGGGTAGGCTGCCGCTGCCGCCGCTGCCGCCACCTCCCCTGCTGACGCCAGGAGAACGGCTGCCTCCTGATGCTCGGTTTTCTTGGAGGAGGAAGAATATTGGTTTTGATCTTTTAAAATACATCCCAATAGGTTTGTTACTCATTGTTTTAGATGTTATTGCCATTGTGACGAGTACCTTTCCATTGTATTTTATGGTGGGTTATTTGAGAATCTAGGAACACTTCATCTCAGTGGAGCAGGAGGCCATATCCTTGAACTGCCTGCAGCCTGCCGTTCCAGGCGAAGGGTGTTTCCAGAATTTACACTCTTAGTTCCCGAAGAGCAAACAGCCCTCAAAACAGCATGTTGGTGCCACTGCCACGTGTGTGTGCACAAGTGCAGCTAAGCACAGGCAGCCCTGTAGACCAGGCAAGCCCAGCCCCGCCCACCCAGGCCACTCTGTGCCTCCTCTTTGCTTCAGCAGAATCTGCCTTTCAACACTGCAGCAGCATGAGTGTAGACCTCCGACAGTGGCGGAACACCCTTCTGAGCACTCCTCGTGCTTGTGTACTTCTGTGTGTGCTTTCCCAGACATGCCTGTTTCTATGTTTCATTTGCATCTGGGCATTTCATGAACTTATTATTTTTCCCGTTATTGTGGAGTTTGGGGGGCATTTCAGAGTATATAATTGTCTTCTGCAATTCCTAATATTTGTGTGTCTCCTTTTTCAATATTTATTGATTTTATGTCTGCTACATTGGAGAGAGTGTCAAGTTGAATTTGGTGATTTTGTGTGGAGCCACACCATGTCTTCTGAGCCTCTGGCCAGCACCACCTAAGGGAAACAACAGCCAGGGCCTGCTTCTCCTTCCGTGACTGCTGCTGGCAGGAGACTCAGAGCTGACAAGTCCACCTTAGCGCCTCTCTGGTCGTCATCCGCCCGCGGTGGGGCAGCTTCTCTCCTGGCTCTGTTGCATTGGCTGGCACTGACCAAGGGCAGGCATATGTGGTGTTTCGTGGTGGGTGGTAACAGTGACTGGCAGGTCCCCGCTAAGTCAGGGAGCCTTGCTCAGCCCTGTGGCCTGCCGGGGTCCTCTGTCTTGGGGTAGCAGTGGACCTGTGCACAGGACCTGGGACCTGTGGACCCAGCAGGCTGGCAGCAGGGTGAATGGGACGTGGCTATCTCCCAAAGACTGCCCTGAGTCTCAGCAGGGGTGTGGCTTAGGGAGACCCTTTCAGGGGAAGGCTGGCGGGTCCATTGGTTTCAACTGAAGCTCTGAATGAGTTTGGACTGCAAGGCCCTGTTGGAGTCCCTGCCTTTCCCCTTACCAAGGAAGTACTTTCTGGACTCATGTGCTCCTTGTGCAGGGTGGAGTCACAAACTGGTGGGCTGGGTGCCATGTCCACCCACGCAGGAATTTTGTTTGGCCCTCCCAGGGTTTGACAAATGTCTTGCAAAAGTCCAGGTGCCCAGCTTCCCTTGAGAACGCCGGAGAGCCCTGAGGCCTATCCCTGAGCAGGGACAGGACACCCTAGAGCTCCCTGTGACCACCCTGGTTTGCCACCCAACCTTTCATTTCCTGCGTGGCCCCTGTGTCCTACCTGAGACTTTCTCTTCTGTTGAGGTGGGTGTCTCCTGCCTCTGACCTGTGAAAGATGGTTGTGATGTGGATGACATGAAGGCTTGCGGCCGGCACTTAGTAGCAAATAACCCTTCTTACTATGAGGAAATATTTCCCTCCTGGCCCTGCTCGGAGACAGATGAAGTGCAGTGCAGCTATGAGTCACTGCTGATTGCCCTGTGGCTGGGCTGGGGCTGGGTGAGGGCGTGGGCAGGCAGGGCTGGGGGTTGGCGGGCCCTGGGTAGCCCATAACTGGCCTTGGACTGAGTACCAGATGAGGCAGTGACTATTCTGAAATGGAATTCCTGGATCAGAAGAAGGAGAACAGATGTTGACTGGATGAAGCCCAGAGCTGCTGACGTCACTGAGAGCCCGTCAGGACATGGGGGCAGTGGCCGAGGGTCCGACATCCTCTCTCGCCAAGGCACATTCCTTGGGTCCCACCTGCTTGCAGGTCTGGGGGTGGATGCACACATGCACACATGCACATGCACACGTGCGCTCATGGGTTCTTCCACCATATTCTTCCACCGTATTGTACCTGCACATAGTTAGCTAGGATGTGGAAAAGATTTGCAGCCTGGGAGGGCAGAATAGAGCCCTGTTGGCAGGCCGGCGGGGGAGGGGAGACACAGGCCTGTGTGGTGAGTGGATTCTGCAGGACAGTGGCAGCCTTTGGAGTGGAGAGCTGTCTGGAGCAGCTGGCCAGGGAAAGGGAAGCACATGGCCCTTCCTACAACATCTCTGGAGGGAGAGCCCATCCTCTAATTCCTCCCTTGGCTGTGAATCTGGAGGGTGCAACCTAGAGGCTGTGGGGTACTTGTTCCTGTCCTTTTACCATCACCTGTGCAGCTGGAGCCTCCCACCCTGTCCCTCCCAGATTTCTGCCCCCATGTCCAGACACCTGCCACTGCTAGGGACAGGAAAGCCAGTGCAAATTGGCTTGGACCAAAAGCGAGGCTTGGGCCTTCTGCCCTGTTCCATCCCTGCCTCCCTCCCCCTGGCCTGGCCTCAGCAGCCACTCTCTGTGAGAGGCCTGCAGGCTCACCTGCCAGCCCAGCAGAGAGAGCTTCCTGTTCTTTCAGGTTTCAGCAAGAGGCCAAGGCTGGTTCTCACTGGCTCAGGTTGGGTCACAGGTCAGTCTTTGAGTGAACCCCTGTGGCCAGGGCAGCAAGCAGGGCTTCCATGGGCCCGGCCTGGCCACATGACCACTGGTTCCAGGGGTAGAGTCTGTGATGCGAAGTGCAGGGAGCCTGAGGGAGATATCCGGGGGCCCAGGGGAAAGCCAGATTGCTGTCATCCGGGAGCAGTGGACCCCCTGCCTTCACCCCTGCCTCATACCTCTGCTGTCCCCCTGGCTCTGGCCCACCTGCCCTGCCCTCCATCCTGTGGGCCTGTGCAGGAGCCCTTGGAGACCATCCATTCCCTTCCCAGGGTCAGCTCTGCCTATGCTAAGAATAGTCCTGTCACAAGAGAAGGAGGGACCAGTTAGTTGTCTTGACTGCACTTGAACCTAAAGCCTCTGGAGGTATGAGTGCAGCAGGGCCCGGGACAGTCCTGGGTGTGATATGCTGTGGGGGCATCCCTGAGCCGCTGCCCTGCGCCTGGTGTCTGCTAGAAGCTCTCCTGGACGCCCCTCCCCACCCCGGCATCAAGGTCTTGCTACACCCATTTGCTGGGCTGCTTCCTCCTCACCCTTCTGCGGTCTGGTGAGGCTCACAGAACCCTTGTCAAAATAATGTTTTGTGTGGTTTTTTTAAAGATTTTATTCATTTATATTTAGAGAGAGAGGAAGGGAGGGAGAGAGAGAGGGAGGGAAACATTAATGTGTGGTTGCCTCTCATGCGCGCCTTACGGGGGACCTGGCCCACAATCCAGGCATGTACCCTGACTGGGAATTGAACCAGTGACACTTTGGTTTGAAGGCTGGCATTCAGTCCACTGAGCCACACCAACTGGAACTAAAACAATGTTTTTAATACATCATGTAGAATACAAAGGATACATGTTTTGTTTAAGTGGAGCTATCAACATTGAAAAAATGCATAATACAGCAGTTCATATGGTTTTTAATTTTTTATCATCATGCCTTTTTTTGGTAACAGCTTTATGGAGATATAGCTGACATACCATATGGTTTAGCCATTTAAAGTGTAAAATTCAGTGGCTTTAGAATATTTACAGAATTGTACAGCCATCACTGAGTCAGTTTTTGAATATGTTCATCACCCCAAAACGACGCCCCGTACCCGTCGCCCATCACTCATCACCCAGCCCCCGTCTCCGCAGATTGGCTTATTCTGGACATTTTATGTAAAAGGAATCACACAATATTTGCCCTTTTGCACTGGATTTCTTTCAGGTAACACAGTGTTTTCGACGTTCCCCTATGTTGCAGGGTGTGTCAGGACATCACATTTTATGGACAAACTATATTCCGTTGTACGGATATACCACAGTTTTTAAAATCCACTCATCAGTCAGTGCATATTTGGGTTGTTTCCACCTTTTGGCTCTTAGTGATAATCCCACTGGCAGTGTTTGCGTGCCCGTTTTCCACATGCTTTTCAGTCAATGCCTGCAATACCAGGCCTCGAGGCCCAGCCCACAACCTCTGTCACTTGAGTCCTGCTGAGTGCATGTGCCGAGTGGCCTTTTTTGCACCAGTGGCAGTGAGAGCCGCACATTCCAATCATGTCTGCTGTCATGGGCACAGGTGCTCTCATCAGCTGGGCCGATGCTTCCCTCTGGCTCAGAAGGAAATGCCAGCTCTTGGTGGTTATTGAGGGCAACGTGATTTCTCCACCAGGCCAGGGAGCCTGGAGTAAAAGGGCCCTCCAGGGAGGGAGTGCCCTGAGGACCGTGGCAGGCCCCTGACTGGGGGCCCTGCAAGACCTGCTGAGTGCTATGGCCGTTGTGGACCACGGTGCCCAGGTGGGCCTGCTCTGTCCTCAGCCGCACCATGTTGCCCTTTTTCTCTCCCAGCCATCTCTGTGTCTCTGGCTTGGGAGGGCTGTGGCCAGAGGGTATGGGTAACAAGCCCTCCTGGGCTGCTGGGGGCCACCTCCCCACACTGTCTTCCCTCCTACCAGGCCATTTCCCTTCATAGCTACATGGGGCCTGGGGTAGGGGGAATGCAGCCAAAGGCCTGTCACCAAGGGCCACTGTGGATTTTACCTCAGACGCAGACCGGCTCCCTACCACCAGCTGGGTTGGTGCTTGCCTGGAGAGGGCACTGGGCCAGTCACTTCCTGCAGCACCTTCCAGCTGTGGGCCTGGGGAGGACTCCTTAGCTGTATGGAAGCCAGGGTCCTGGCTCCAGGGTGGTCTTAGTCAAGGGGGTTTGGGTCTTGCCTGCTTCCCATCTCTGTCCAGGGGCAGGATCTGGGCCCCATGTGGGCATGTGGGAGGGAGAGCGCCCATGCCAGGGTGATACCTTGCCAGGTGCCCTTCCTTGGGGCCACCTGCAGTCGAGGGGGTGTTTAATCCTGAGCTGAATCAGCCTAGTCTTGTGCAGCACTCCCTCCCAGGCCCCCACGGGCAGCAGCACAGCCTCTGCAGCTCTCTTGTCTGCTGCACTTGGGTCATTGTGTTTGGCCCTAACCCGACTGTGCATGTTGCTGCCAAGGTCCTTGTCTGGTGGGCCCCCCCCCCCCCCCGCCCGAGGGGCCTCCTGTCCTGCTTCTTGTGCTTCTGAGGCAGCCAGAGGCTGACCTGACTTCGTGGCTGGCAGTGCTTTGCTAAGGCATCTAGAACTGGCTCCTGGCCTCCTCGTGTCTCCGGGGAGTCTTAGATGACACTGCAGCTCACTCCAGTGCCTGTGGGGGCCGGGATCGCTCCAGGGCTGCCCTGAGTTGAGGGGGCAGGGCCTGGGTGGTGGGGTGAAGACTGGACTTTGTGCGTCTCCTCTGATGTGACCTTGGGCAGGGTACTTCCCTTCTGGGAGCCCCCAGGTCTCAGCCAGGAGGTTTCCAGTGTGGACAAGACCAAGGAAGTGGTGGTGGTGGTGGGGGCACTGCTGCAGGTCCTGCAAGGTCCTAGGGCTCCCTGCATCTGTGTCTTGGGATGCTTTACAGTGCTTTGCAGCATTTGCTTGTGGCTTTCACAATCCCAGACTGCCCATGTGCCCAATGAGGCAGACGCATATGCAAACTGAGGGAAGAAGACAGCCCCTCCACCCCATGGTCCCACCAGCATTCTAGTGCGTGCCTTTCACACCTGGGCACATGTACACACCCTTACTTGTGAAGATGGGCACACCCTTACTTGTGAAGACGGACCCTGCCAAACTTTCTCTTGGACCTGCATCTGCTTGTTATGTACCTAACAGACCTGAGGGTCATTTCACGTTCTGCTGTCATGTCTCTGACCAAAGGCAGCAGAGTCCGCTCAGGACCACTGGGCGCTAGGTGTTCCTGGATGCAGGAGCAAGGGCCAGATCAAGGAGGAGCAGCCCGGGCTTCCGACTTGAATAGGTGGGAAGGGGTGAGGGGTGGGTACTGACCAGGAAGGGGGAGCAGCTGGGAGGCAGGCATGTCACTGGGCAATCTGTGGGAGGGGTCCTGAGACAGGTTCTGGTTGCCACACAGGATCGGGATGGAGCTCAGTGGGCAGCAATGCACCAGGGCTGTGAATGCCATCGCCCAGACAGGGAGGCAGGGAGCACCAAAGGAAGAGAGAGGTAGAGGAAAGGGACAGTGCTCCTTGGTCCCCACCACGGGGGGGACAAGTGGAGGAGGTGGTGGAGGCCTGATGGGGCTGCTCCTGTGCTAAGGATGAGGTACTCAGGGTGGCAGTGAGGGTGGGCTCAGTATGAGACGAGAGCTTTGCCACTGTCAGGCCCAGGGCTGTGGGGAGTGGGAGTGCACGGGGCCAGTGAGGTAACGGGTGAGTGAGAGGCAAGGACATGAAGGAGAGAAAGTGCAGCCTGGGGGCAGACCCTGGAGCAGGGGAGATAGATGCCTGGTTGAAGAGGACTTCTCCTCCTGGGGAGACTTGAGTGCAGACACATGCAGGTAGTATTTACATGTGTACATATATACATGTGTGTTTGAGCTCTGCTTCCCTGCACAGAGAATTTTCGGTGGCTTGAGTCTGTTTATAGACTGAAGATGAAGATCTGGGAGGGAGGGAAAGTGGAAGACACATGAGAGAGTGTGTGTTACTCAGGAGTTATTCTTCTGCAAGTGTCAGAAACTGGAGTGGAACTGGCTCAAGACGAAAAGAACTTACTGGTTAATAAATCTGAAAAAGCCTAGGGCTGTCGGGCTTCAGGTATGGCTAGATGCAGGTGCCCACATAAATTTTTAGTCTCTCTTTGGCTCTGGCCCCTTTCTCCTCTATGCTGATTTCATTCACACTTTTCCCATGAGGAAGGACAATGGCAGCCAGCCACTGCCACCTCACATCCTCATGATCCGACCCCCAGGGAAACCATTTCTTCTCTCATCATTCCAGCAACAGTTTCTGGATTTAACCGGAGGACCGACTGTAGCAAGTCCTCGTCCCCAAGCTGTGTTCACTGTGCCCAGGATGGCCTAGCCTGGGTCATGTGCCCCTTTTCCTCCATGGGACCTGGGGGGGGGTGCCTGCTGAGGAACACAGGGGCTGTATTACACAGAAGGCCTGGGCCTCAGATCATGCAGGTCCGTGGTCCTCAAGGAAGAGGCCGGGCAAAGATTCGGAGCCCTGGGTGGCTGGAGGAGGCAGTTGCTGTCCTGCAGGACAGAAGGAAGCAGGTGGATGGAGAGGCAGATGTGGGGCAGGAGGGAGTCCCTCTGTGGCCACCCACAGTTCATGGGCAGGGCAAGGACCCAAGGTGCTGCCCAGCTCTGCAGCTCTGCTGGGAGCTGGCTGTCCCTGGAGGATAGCACCAGCCTGAGGGAGGTGGGCCAACCACTGGCTGCCTTGGGAACCCTCAGACCAAGCCATAGGAGTGGCCTGAAAGCAAAAAAGCAAGCCCCTGGGCCAGGTGGGGCATTCCTCCTACCCCAGGAGCCAGAGACCAGAAATGAGCAGAGCCAGCCAGAGGTGAGACACTCTGGGCAGGACCATGCCAGCTGGCAGAGAGCCAGGCGAGAGCGCCAGGAGCCAGGCATGGTGACAGCTCTGTCCAGGAGGGGCTCATGGCAGCTGAATCCAGCCTGTGGTCATGCTTTGTGTGGTCTGCAAACGTGTTCGGCCTCTGCTGAAAAGAGGGTCAGTCCCGCTCAACAGAGGGTGGGGGTTCTGTTCTATTGGACAAAGATGGGTAGGGTGGGATGGGGGAGACAAAAGTAAACATTTCAGACACTGGTGAGAAGCATGAAGAAAGTCAACAGATAATGAGGTCAAGAACAGCTCACAGGTGCGTATGCATGCGAGTGCAAGGAGGTATGTGTGTGTATACCAGCATATGATGGCATGTGCACATATGTATAACGTGCACATGATGAACGTGTGTGCACATGATGCATATGTACAAGTGATGTGTGCATGTACACATGTGTGGGGGCATGTGTGCGCACACTGCACATGCACAACTGATGCATGCACGTGTGATGCATGTGTGCACACATGATTCGTGTACACAAGCAGTGTGTGGTGCAGGTGCACATGTAATACATGTACACAAAATGCATGTGTATAAGTGTGTAAATGGTGCATAAAGGTGCATGTATGGTATGTGTGGAGAGCACATGAGTATATGTGTGTACAAGTATGTGAGTGCATGCATGTGGTGAGCATGGCACGTGCGTGTGTCAAGGGCTTAGCTGCTGGGAACAACCTGCCATCTTTCATGAGCGCTCACTCATAGCTAGAGGAAAACGGAAGAGAAGTAATATATGTGGGAAAAGCAAAGTCAGCATAGTAAGCCACACCCTTATCCTCCAGTGCCTGGTGAACAGGGCTGTTTTGTCCACGGGCCAGCTCTGTCTATGACCTGATGCTTTGAATTGGGGTCTGACCTCCCTGGGTGGCCCTTCAGGCCTCCCCATCTCAGGGCCAAAGGAGTAACATCAGTGGTCCTACCCTGAGCCAGGTGGGTCCAGGAAGTGTCCTCTATCACATGGGGACGAACAGCACCTGCTGGCCAGTGCCCTTAGTCTCTCATCATCAAGGTTTCTAAAGGGGGCGCCCAGCATCTGCCAGAGCATTCACTGGGGGGGGGGTGTTGGTCTGTTCCCACTTCCCACCTTTGTTGATAGAGGGCTCCAAGTGGCTGCAGCAGGCACAGTGATGCTGGTCTCCCAGCTGGACCACTGATCTCCCGCCCACGCCTCCGTCTCACCCACCTGCTGGTTCCCTCTCTCCCTCTCCTGTCTTGCTCCTGCTTGACCTCTACTCCCACTGCAGTCTCGCCTGATTTAATGAGGGCCTGGCCTCCTGTGCACCCGCTCAGCAGCTCCGCATTTAATTAATAATCTCACACTGCGGTTCCTCTGAGTCCATGCTGCCATTTTTTTTCCTCATTAATTGGAAGAAGCTAGTTAAGCTCTGAGATGAACAACCCCTTCTGCTGGTGATGGCTTGCCCCGAGGTCTCTGTTGGGATCTTTATGTTGGGCTGGGTGCTGGGCTGGAAGGAAAGAGGGCCGGCCTGCCCCTGCCTGGCCTAGGGTGGGCAGCCATCTGTCTGTGGGGGGCCCTGCTGAGGGCAGGGCCTTGGACTCACCATCACCCACTGCTCACACCTCAGCTCTGTGCTAGTCCTGGGTGAGCCCCCAGGGGGTCTAGAACCTTCCCCCAGCTCAGTCCACATCTGCCTCCCCATCACTGTGGCCCAGCCTCCCCTCCACCCTGCATGTCTGCACTGTTGTCCTGCAGGCACCCTGACAGGTGCTGACTGCACAGTGGGTCCAGACACATGCTGACATGGTGTTTGCCTAGCAAATGCCCACTCCAAGCCGTGCTGGCTGTTCGGCCAACACCAGTGACCTCAGCCCGGGGATGCCCTCTGCCACCTGTGGGTGGGAGCAGTGGAGAGGCTGGTTGGTGATGGGAGTGGAGGGAAATTTGAAATGCACGCTCCCTGCTGCTGCTGGCCACAGGGTCTTTCCCCACCGTGGGTGCATAGGCCAGTGTCCCACAGGCTGAGCATCTGAAGGCACCTCCATGTCCATGCAGAGAACAAAGGCTAACTGCATGGCAAGTCCAGGTGGGACAGAGACGTTCTGAGGAGTGAGGTGGAGCTGTGGGCTCGCAGGTAGATGAGGGCCAGCAGGCACAGAGGGGGCTAGGCAGGCACAGAGGGGACGAGCACATGGCTGCATGCCTCTCTTGGCGCCTGCTCCTGCCCCTGCACGCACAGTACACTTGGTTCAGGGGCTGTGTGGCATGGTGTGTGGATTCGGCTGGGGATGCTGTCCTGCTTCGGTTTCTTGAGAGTACTTTATGTAATGCTGGTGTAATTAATACAGAAAAGTGATCAACCTTTCCCAGTAATTCTTGGGCCTGTGAGGCATTGCGTGCCCACAGCACTCCTGGTGCGGCCCCAGCGTGGGACCCCAGCCAGCCTGTCCTGTGGCCTTTGAGAGCCGCAGAGGTCTTGGCTCAGGCTGGGGTTTGAGATCCTGTCCCTGCCCTTGAACTGCGCTGGCGGGATTTCCCAGGGAACATGTGGGTGGCAGCAGGGTGATGTGAGAGCGATGGGAGCAATGCATGCTCAGCTCCCACGTGTCCCTGGGGTCTTCCTCCCATGTACAAGGTGGCTGCCGACCAGGGCCATCATGTCCCTGGCCCCCACCTGTTTGTCTCTCCACCTCTGTGTAAAGCTATGCTCCGGGCTTCTGGGGTCTTCACAATTCTTCCCTGTTGTGCTGGTGACAGGACCTGGGGGGTCTGAAGTGCACCCTGAGCAGGCATGCCTCACAGTGTGACGTCGGCCGCCCTGCCAGTTGCACTTGTCTGCAGGGATGAAGGCGACTCTCATCAGAGCCCGAGCACAGATGTGGGAGGGATTGATTACCAGGAAGCCATCAGGAGGAGACACCACGGAGCTGCCGGAGAGGGATGCACCAGGGAGCGGGCCCTGCTGCGGGCTTTGGACAAGAGCCCTAGGCAGAGCTGGTGGGAGGGCTGAGGCCTGGGATCCCAGCAGCCACGGTGCCAGGCCGTGCCTGTGTCCTAGCATGCTTGCACTTGTGTGCGGCCTGGAATTAGCTGGAATGTATTTCTTTCTTTCTTTCCTTTCTTGATTTCTTCATTCTGTCTTACCTTTTCATCTTCCTTTGCTCCTTTTCTTTTTCTCCTTCATTCCTTTGTTCTTACTCCTTCATTCAATGACATTTCTCTGTCCTTCCTCCGTCCAGGCTGTGTGGATGCACTGAGAAGACAGAGGCAAGCCTGAGCTGTTGTCCGGGAGAACACAGCTGCCCAGGAAGGGAATTCTGTGGAATGGCCAGCCCCTGAGGGACTTAGGCAGGAGCCTGACATGCCCACAGGGGTGTGAGCCCACTTTGCCATGGGCTGGAGCACCCCTTGAGGCCCTATTACAGGGTGCTGCCCAGCTGAGGCACCAGGCCTCCTCTGCTCCAGTGTGTCCTCCACCACTGTCCACCTCCTAATGGAGACTAAGCTGACCTCTGCTGCTGGCTGCTGTCACTCTGGCCTCAAGAAAGGGGCAGTCTCTTCCTCCCAGGGTAGGCCCTCCTCTGGAATTCTCAGCAGGTGGGACTTCCTGGGGCTCTGGTCTCTCCCCTGCAGCCTGCTGCGGCTTCCTGGCCCTGTAGCTGTGCGTCAGTCGGCAGTCGAATGAATCCATTTCAGTTGATGTCTTTCATCTCATTTTGTGAAATTCTTGGCTATTTGTTTCTTCATCTGTTTCTTCTTTCCCCTTTTCTGCATCTGGGCTTCATCCATGTGGCTCGGCCTTCTGCGAGTGCCTGCTCCCTGCACACCTAGGCTCCCAGAGCAAGCGCTCCAACCACCTCTCAGCTCTGAGTTGGTTGGTTGGCTCCCCTGTTCTGCTCCCCAGGTCAGTGCTGGGTCCTCTTCCCAGTTACAAATGCTTGTCTTACCCACTCCTGCTTTGTAGCTGCTCTTTCCAGCTCCCTGTCCCCAGTGTGTGCTTTGCCTCCTAGACATGTCACAGTTATGTCAGTTCTCCCTCCTCTGTAACAGGCTGCTCTGGGTGCAGCCTTTCCTTTACAGCACAAGTCCTGCTCAGATGGGAGCTCTTGTGCCCAGCGAGTGTGCGTGGCCAGTTGAGTGGGACAGAGGCTCAGGCCCCTCCTAGCAAGCAGGCTGTCCTCTCACCCCGTGTGCACTAACTAACCCCTCACTCTCATTTTCTGACCCAGGATTCTGGCTCAGATGGTAGGAAACCAGTGTGTTTTGGGGACACCACCACTTCACCAGCAGGGGTACAAGTGACTGGCCCCAGGACCTTGGTGCATTCCAGAGGCAGCATATTTAGTCTTGTCCCTGGTCTGCGCGGCATGCGTGTCTTAGGAGGAGCTCCTGAGGTTGGGGTAGAGGCTCTGCTAGAAGGGGAGGGCCTGAGTCAGGTCAGTGGTGGGAGGGACAGAAGAGAGAGATGAAGCTGGTGCCAAGGCGGGGACTGGGGAGGGGTAGGTGAGAGTGTGGGGTAGTGAGAGAATCAGGAAGTGGAGGGCCGCTGAGGCTTAGGGACATGGGTAGGAGGGAGGAGGAGGCTGGATCACCCCAGGCTCCTGGCCTGAGTGGCCAGGTTGGGGGTGAGCTGACTGTGATCAGGCTCCTCAAGCTCCTGGGGACGGAGAAGCAGGGCAGGGAGAGGCTGGGTTGCAGCCCCAGGGCCATGCTGATGGGGCATCGCTGTGTCCCTGCAGCTCTTAGGCCTGGCACAGGGAGATGTGGGAACCCCTCCCTATGGGGTAGAGAGCCTGCTGGCATGGAGGCCATGAAGGCTGGGAGGGAAGGGGCAGCCCCTTAAAGCCAGGGCCACCACTGGTGGGCTCTGTGACCTGGCAGGTATGTTGGCCCTGGCAGGCTTCATTTCACTTGTAGGTGACTTGGCATAGTCCAGTGTCCACACCCACAGGAGGAGAGCCATGGCCCGGGGGCGTTGCAGAAGGGTGAGCAGTCAGCGTGGCAGGCAGGCGCTCTGAGCAAAGCACTGTGGACGGAGGACTTTTGCTTCAGAAGGAAACAGCATCCGTTCTGGCCCCCGATGTGGGTGGGAGGGGCCTTGTCCCTGTGAGCGCCCTGCAACCGCTTTGACTCCACCCCAGTCACTTAGCTCAGAGTTGGCATCTGCCCAGACCAGAGTGCAATGTGGCAGCCAGGAGGCGGGGGCCAGCTAAGCCCCAGATGGCTGGGAGAGGTGCTTCCCAAGGGGAGGAGCCTGAAATGAGAACGGCTGGCCTGGCAGCTGGCGGCGGGAGCCTGCAGCCGCTCTTTCTGACCCTGCTGTGCTTCAGGCTGCATCTCACCAGAGGCCTCCAGGGCACAGGAACATGAGGCTTGGGGCGTGGGGTATGGCCAGAGTGGGGTGAGGTGTGTGGAGCCCCCCTCACCCAGGCTCTGGCAGACACTCCTGGTCCCAGAGCCGACACCCTGAATTTGGCCAGACTGCCCCCTGATCATATGCATGTGCACATGAGTGTATGCATGTGGGGGTGGGTATGAATGGATGTGAGGACACGTGTAAGAATGAGGATGCATTTTGAGTGTGTGAGTGTGAGAGTGCACATACTAAGTGTCTGAGTGTCTGTGTATGTGAATGTGAAAGTACACAGTGAGCTCATATGAGTGCATGGGGGTATGTTTGTGTGTGCACAAGTGTGTGCATGTGTGAGTGTGTGTGTGAGTGCATGTGTGGGTGTATGGAATTGTGAGGATGCACACCAGTGTGAGTGTGTCAGCATGAGCATGTGTGTGAATTTGTGAGATGTGTGTGCATGCAAGAGTGTGAATGTGGCAATGCACATGAGTGTGAGTGTACATGAGTCTGTGAGAGAGTGTGTGTATGTGTGTGTAGGGATGTTTGTGTGTGTGTGGTATGTGTGAACATGTGCCTGTGTGTGAGTGTGCACATGCGTGTACCCTCCTCATAGACCGTTCCCAGGAAGGGAGCCTGTGGGGTGGATGCCACTGGTTTCTGCTGCTGCCAGTCTGTCCTCAGATAATGTCCTAGTGCTGCTTCCTGCCATGTCAGCTTATGACATTCCCTGTTGACTTCCTGTTGTGGAAGGTGGGGACTTGCCCCTGAAGCCCTGCTCCCCTCCCTGCTCCAGTCTTCTGGAATAGATCTGTCACCACTGCGGTCCATATCATGGGTTCTGTTTCATCAGCTTCCTGTGGCCAATGTCACAAGTCACCACACACTTATGGGCTCACACAACAGAGGTGTGTTCTCTCTCAGTTCTGGGGGCAGACGTCGGGTGTCGCTGGGCTGCGCTCCCTCCAGAGGCTCCAGGGAGGATAATGCCCCCACCTCTTCAGCTTTTGGTGGGCCTGGTGACCCTGAGCTGTGGCTGCACACACATACCCCATCTCCATCTGCAGCCTTCATCTGCGCTTGGCCTTCTATTGTGTGCCTGTCTGATCGCCACCTCCTCATGAGGACGTGAGCCTGTGGCTGCATCAGGGCCACCCTGGTCATTCAGGAGTAGCTGCCACCTCCAGACCCTTAATCACGTCTACAAGGCCTTTTTTTTTCCTGAAGGGGTCCATATTACATATTCCAGGGATTAGGGCTGGCACATACCTGTGGAGGCCACATTTTAGCTGACCACCCCCGTGGGCCTTTAAATGGCGTATGTGCACCTTTTCTGCTTCTCCCATTCCTCCATGCAATGGGGTCCCAGTGTCCCTCCTGACCCCTTTCCACTGCCATCACCTCTCCCCTCCATTCCACATAGCAAGGGGCCCACTATTCACACTCTCAGTGGTGGCTGGGCCTCTGCCAACTCTTGAGTTTTGGGTGCTGCTCAAAAATCAGTCTGCTGCTCAGCAGACTATGGCTGAGCCTGTGCCCTTGAGCCATGTCACACACTCCCACCCCCCAGAAAGTTCGGGAACATGCAGCAGGGGCAACGTGGACCCAGGCCCTTCCCAAGCAGCATTCAACCAGAGGCCAGCTCTCCTGGGCCGGGCTCTCCTGCATGGATGATTGGGGGGACCAGCCCCTGAGCAAATACCTGTGAACATACAGGTCTTTCTCTCATATGACGTGGTGTACAGAGTGGTTTCCTGTTGCTGTTGGGACGGTAGCTAGGAAGCCTTGGTTGGCCCACTGGAGGTGGTAGGGCCAAGGACCTGGAGGCAGGAGCCTGCAGGTGGGGTACTGTGCCATGGGCTGGGCAGCCTGCTTGGCCAGGGGCTCCCTGACTTTCCATTGTGGCCTCAGTGTGGGGCGGTGGCCCTCTCACTGTCACCAAGAGCCGACCAAGACCCTGGGGACTTCCCCTGACCTTGGTCCTCCTGGTGCCTTTGCCAGACTGAGCCATTCCTCCTGTGCTGTAGCGGGGACAGTGAGGATTGGCGGGCAGAGAGAGCGAAACTGCCCAGGCTGCACAGCTGGGGACCCCAGGGCTCAGGGCAGCACCTCCCAGACTTACTTTTAATTAAGTTATGTTTATTTAAATAAAAACTGTATACATTTAAAGTATACAACATGATGGTTTGATCTATAAATGATTGCTATGGTGTCCTAGGATGGATGGGTAAGAAGGACCTGTGATGTGCATACACAATTGAATATCATCTTTAAAAAAAAAGAGAGAGAGAGAGAGATCCTGCCCCTTGCAACAACAAGGATGAACCTAGAGGACATTCTGCTCAGTGAAAGAAGCCAGACGTAGAAAGACAAGTATGGCATGACCTCACTGATGTGTGGACCCTAAAGAATCTGAAGTCATAGAAGCAGAGAGTAGAAAGCACAGTGACAACTGGGGCAGGGGTGGGGGTGGGAAGGTGGCCCACAGTAGAGGCACACAGTAGCAGTCCGATGGGATGGTTGTGCCTGGGACTCTCAGGTGCCCTATGCACCTCGTGTTGTGGTCAGCCATGCTGCCCAGGCTCTGAGGATGGGCCGGAGAGTTCATTGCAGGTCCTCACACTCACACGCACAGAGGATACTGCAGCCCAGACTGGAGTGAGCATCAGATCACCTGGGACTGGAAGAAATGCAGGTTCTCCTTCTCAGGTCTGGGGTGCACCTGGTCCTGCATTTCAGACCAGCTCCCAGGTGACACACGTGGTCTGGGGCCACTCCGGAGGCTACAAAGACCCTGGGTATGCCCCCTGGGCTACCACCCAAGGAGGAGGCACTTCTCTGGATAGGCTTGGGGCATTACCACCATCCCTACCTGTGCACAGGGGTGTCATTTAGGGAGAGCGTATTCTATGAGTACAGTTGAAAAAGAATTCCTCTCAAAGTATTAGTCTAGGAAAGGGAAATGGGGTGAAATGTTGCATGGGGCCTGCAGTAGCAATCATCATGTTTCAGGGGGTCCCAGCAGCCCTCGCCCACCTGCACCCTTGCTCTGGGAGCAGTAGCAGCCACCCGTGCCCACCCTCCGCCAGCCCATGAGGCTACACAGCTTCTCCCTCAGCTGGCATTTCAGCTGCCCACTCCGGGCTGCGAAGTTCTATGCCTCTCTGTACCATCACCTGCACCCTGGAGGTCACTGGTCAGGTGGCCCTGGCGGCACCTCCCACCCAGTCTCCCGAGTCTCCTGGTGCTGAAACAGTTGGTGTTTGAAACACACCCTGTAGGCTGGCAGTCTGAGCAGTTGATAAATCGCAGAGAAATTGGAGCACCAGAATTCTCAGTATGAACACATCGTTTACACTTCCTCTTTGTTGTTGTATGTGCCCTGTTCACACCAGAAGGCAGTGAATTTGGCCTGCCTAAGAGACAGTGACCTTATATGGAATTCCCACACCACTCTGCTGCTGGGGAAACAGAGGCTCCGAAGTCAAAGCCACTTTTCCATATTTACTGAGCATCTGCAAGGTGCAGTCACTGGTCTGGGGGCTGTGAGTCCAGCAAGGAAAACTTCAGTCCTAAGATCTGTTTGGAGGGCAGGCTGTGGCCCAGGAAAGAACCCACACGTTGGCTACCAGGAAAGGGTATCCTGGGAAGAAACAGCACAGGTGGCAGGGCAGGGCGTAATGGGAAGGAACACTCCTCGTCAAGGTCCTTCTGAGGAGGAGACATTTAATTTGAGGCCTGGACTCCAGGCAGGAGGTAAAGCAGTGCAAACTCCCTGGGGCAGGAACTGAGTCAAAGTGTCCAAGAAGAGGCAGCAGATCTCTGCAGCCAGAACTTTATGTGAGGAGAGGTCAGGTGCCAGGCTTTCCCGTGGTGGGAAGCTGCTGGAGGTCAGGGGGCAGGTAAGCACAGGCCCGACTTCCGTTTCCGAGATTATGCTGGGTCACTGTGGAGACTGGAGGTTGTAAGCACTTGGCCTCCTTGCCCACCCCCCGCACTCCAACCCCCGCCTGGGGCTGGGCCTGGCTCTGCCAGCAGCCACTTGGTGGGGCCCAGGAAGCCCCCTGAACTGGGGGCAGCCCTGGCCACTATTTCTGCTGTTAGAGCCTCCACTGTGCCATGGAGCTGTGCCTGCATGACAGCCATGTCCACCCGAGTCAGCTGATGGCTCTCAGTGAGGCCCTCATAGCCTCTCTTGGGTGGGGGGGATGGCAGGGCACATCAGGTACAGACAGGGAGCCAGGGGAGGGGAGGAGCCATGGGCAGAGTCTGGGCTGGACTCAGGCTGGCCAGCCCTGGGCTCATCCTGGGAGGCCCTGGTGAGTGATCCCCCTCCGTGAGGCACTGGGCTCGCCCACACAGACCCACACCCAGGAATGAAGCTTCTGGGGTCATGATAGGGGTGGGACTGCCCCCCAGGGTGGCCCCTTGGCCCAGCCCCACCTCCATCCAGTGGACCCTGATTCCCTGACTCCTGTTGGGCCTTTTCCTGGGACGAGTGGCGTTGCCCAAGGGTCCCCCTCCCCTGCCCCATCCCACTCAGCCTGCTCTTTGGGTGCCTGTGTAGCACAGGAGCAGTGGGGCAGGGGGCCCTGGTCTCAGGGCTTTGCCTACTGCTTGGTGTCCTCCCTGAGGTGGCTTTTGCCTGGCTGTCCTGAGGGCACAGGGCCTGGTGCTAGACTGGCACCCCAGGAAGGCTGCGGCTCAGGGTGGGGCAGGGCTCCCTGCCCTCTCTGGTGCTCTTTGTGGGGGGACCTCTGGCCTGAGGGCTGTGAATGCTGGGTGGTGTGAATGTGTGTGTAAGTGACACGGTGATGTGTTGTATGACAATGTGCAGCATGTGTTTGAATGGTATGTGCAAATTCATGCTTGTATGTCTGTGTTCAAATAGTGGGTATGAGCATGCATTTGTGGTATGTCCATGTGACTGAGTGTATGTGCATGTGTGTGAGTGTGTGCTTCCTCATGTGTGACTGTAATTTTGGGGTGTTGTTGATGTGACTGAGTGATGTGTGTGTGAGTGGTCTCTGTATTTTGTCTGTGTCCATGTGAGTCTATGTATAGGAGTGGGGTCTGTGTTGGTGTGATATGTATGTGTACTTGTGAGTGTGTACACACGTATGTGTTCAAAGTTGCCTGGCCAGCTCACTCCCAGACACCTCCAGTGTGCCTGGCGGACAGGGGTGGGGCGCTGCAACGAGCCCCCCTCGATCCTGGGCTGGGCCGGTCTGGGCTGCAGTCCTGAGTGTGCATGCTGATTGGCCTCAGAGACTTCACAGCAGGGGCTTCTCTTTTGAAAAAAATTCTAATTTCAATGAATTCATCTGCTTTCATTATATTTTAACCACTCAAGTTAGTTGAATGTGTTCTTGTAGAACCCTCAGCCCTGCAGATTCGACAAAGGCCCTGCCTGGCCAGCCCAGGCCCTATCGCCTCCGCCCCTCTGAGGGTTGGGGGCTGTGGAGAAGTGCCCCCCAGGCCCTCATCTCTGTGGTTGCGTGGACCTAAATGTGCTTCAAGAGGTGACATAGAATTGTTTGTGTATTTCCCTTCTTCCTTTAAAAAATATTACATACGTATTTAGAACACATTGTGTAATTACCATTCTGTAATTTGTATTTTTCACTCAAAAACGCACCCTTCGGACCCAGCCATGTCCATGTGCCAAGATCAGGCTCCTTTCTTTCTTTCTTTCTTTTTTAAAAAATATATTTTATTGATTATGCTATTACAGTTGTCCCATTTCTCCCCCATCATTCCCATCCACCCTGCACACCCCTCCCACCCACATTCCCCCCTTTAGTTCATGTCCATGTGTCATAAGTTCTTTAGCTTCTACATTTCCTACACTATTCTTGCCCTCCCCCATCTATTTTCTACGTACCATCGATGCTACTTATTCTCTGTGCCTTTTCCCCCTCTCTCCTCCTCCCACCCCTGTTGCTAACCCTCCATGTGATCTCCATTTCTGTGTTTCTGCTCCTGTTCTAGCTGTTGGCTTAGTTTGCTTTTGTTTTAGGTGTGGTTGTTAATATCTGTGAGTTTGCTGTCCTTTTACTGTCCTATTTTTTATCTTCTTTTTCTTAGGTAAGTCCCTTTAACATTTCATATAAGGGCTTGGTGATGATAAACTCCTTTAACCTGACCTTATCTGAGAAGCTCTTTACCTGCCCTTCCATTCTAACTGAAAGCTTTGCTAGATAGAGCAATCTTGGGTGTAGGTCCTTGCCTTTCATGACTTGGAATACTTCTTTCCAGCCCCTTCTTGCCTGTAAGGTTTCTTTTGAGAAATCAGCTGACAGTCTGATGGGAACTCCTTTGTAGGTGACTGTCCCCTTATCTCTTGTTGCTTCTAGAATTCTCTCCTTCATTTTAATCTTGGCTAATGTAATTATGATGTGACTTGGTGTGTTCCTCCTTGGGTCTAACTTCTTTGGGACTCTCTGAGCTTCCTGGACTTCCTGGAAGTATATTTCCTTTGTCAGATTGGGGAAGTTCTCCTTTATTATTTGTTCAAGTAAGTTTTCCACTTGTTGCTCTTCTTCCCCTTCTGGTACCCCTATAATTCGGATGTTGGGACATTTAAAGATGTCCTGGAGGTTCCTAAGCCTCTCCTCATTTTTTTGAATTCTTGTTTCTTCCTTCTTTTCTGTTTGGTTGTTTCTTTCTTCCTTCTGGTCCACTCCATTGATTCGAGTCCCAGTTTTCCTCCCATCTCTATTGGTTCCCTGTGTATTTTCCTTCATTTCACTTATTGTAGCCTTCATTTGTTCATCTAATTTGTGAGCAAAATCAACCAATTATGTGAGCATCCTGATCCCCAGTGCTTTGAACTGTGCAACTGATAGGTTGGCTATCTCTTGGTCGTTTAGATGAATTGGCTCTGGGGCTTTGATTTGTTCTCCCATTTGAGCCA
>PVKU01000966.1:183512-250234 GCA_004027475.1 Anoura caudifer
TTTTTTTTTTTTTTTTTTTTTTTTTTTTTTTTTTTTTTTTTTTTTTTTTTTTTTTTTTTTTTTTTTTTTTTTTTTTTTTTTTTTTTTTTTTTTTTTTTTTTTTTTTTTTTTTTTTTTTTTTTTTTTTTTTTTTTTTTTTTTTTTTTTTTTTTTTTTTTTTTTTTTTTTTTTTTTTTTTTTTTTTTTTTTTTGGTCTGGTTGTGGCTGTTATGTGGTAAGAGGCAGAGCCTTAGGTGTTCCCCAGGGTGGGGCAGCTCACTTGCTGGGTAGTAATGCTGTATGTGGGAGTGGGGTCTGAGAGGGAACAATGGCACTTGCTCCATGCTCTCTCTGGGATTCCAGTTCCTTCCACTGCTTCCCCTTTGCCTGGATTATCTGCGTGCAAATGTGGGACCACCTGGTCAGCCAGCCACCTTGCAAGGCCTCACTGGATCTGCACTGTTGCCTCCCCATGCTTGGGGTCCACTTGCCACTGCTTGTGCACCTAGGGTCTCCCAGCTGCTGCTGCCTGTGTACCCGGGTCCACCAACCTCCACTTTTTCCTGCCGTGACTCCGCCCTTCTTACCGGTCTAGATGAATGGTTGTTGGACTTCCGTACCGTTCAATTTTCTATCAGTTCAGGTTGTTTTCTTGTTTCTAAATCTTTGTTACCTTTAATTTTCATTGTGCAAGGAGGCACAGTATGTCCACCTACACCTCCATCTTCGCCGGAAGTCAGGCTCCTTTCTTAATACACTGCCAAGTGTTGTATTGAGTGCACACCCAGAGTATCTGATGGACGCTAAGGTTGGATACGTGGGTGATTTCTTGTTTTTGCCACTTAGAGCAAAGCTCCATGACCCTGTCTTCTGATGGTCAGACATTGTGGTAGTGTGCTGGGTGGGATACCAAGAGTGGAACTTCTAGAACAGAGCACGTGGCATTTTTAATGACCAGAGATTGGGAGTGGCAGGCTGATTCCCACAGGTCTGGCTTCCCTGTGCATGTGTGGGGGTCAGGGAAGGGCACTGACCGGCTGTCCCAAGCCTCTACCAGCACATTGTTTGTGGACTGAATTTTTTCATTATTGCCCTCCCTGCCCCTCCCTTTCACCTCCTTTCCGATGAGGCCCAAGGTTGTGTGTGGAAGGAGAAGAAGACATTGGAGCCAGGCCCTGAAGGTTGAATGGGAGTTTGCATGCAGGGAAGAGAGTCAAGGTATTCTAGGAGCTATGTAGGGGCAGCCAGAACCTCAGCTTTCTAGACCCCACATGAAAAGGGTTCAGAATGCGCCAAAGCCCAGGAAGCAGAGACTGGGTGCACAGGGCATGCTGTGAGCTGAGGGTTCTCAACCTCCTGGCCCTCCCAGGACTCTGGTGCAGCTGACAGGCAAGGTCCACCCAAGGGGAGTTGTGTTCACAAGCTCCACTCTCTCTAGCCTTCCAGGGGACAGCTCCTGAGAAAGCCAGACCATGCGGTGGGGTTCCAGGGGCACCTTCTCTGGCTTGTCCCAAATCAGTCAGCACCACCTTCTGGAATCACCCCCCTCATGGTCAGTAGCACCACCTTGGGGTTCTGCTCTGGGCCAAGGCGCACACTGAAGTCTCTGGGGATGCAGACCTGGGCCCCAGCGACACCTGCTGCTGCAGAGCCCTTGTCAGCTTCAGCCACGTTGCTCCTAGTGTTTATCCTTTGCCAGCAGCACACAGCCTTGCTCACTGTAGGCTTTGGTATCAGGCCCCTACTTTGTTCTTCTTTTTCAAAACTGTCATAGCTCATTCCAGTTCCATTGCCTTTCCTTATAAATGTTTGCATAACCTTGTCTACATCTGTCAACAGTCCTGTCCTCCATATTCTGATCGGGATTTCCTTAAAGCTGTGGATCAGCTGATGGAGAGTTGACATCTTCACTGTGTTTAGTTTTTCAGTTCATGAACATACCTCTCCATTTATTTGGGTCTTTAAAAACTTCTTTTTCTCAGCATTTTTTAGTTTCCAGAATACAAATCCTGCATATGTTTTACAATTTATATTAAAATATTTTGCTTTTGTTTAACTGCTGTAAAAGGCTTTCATTTATGTTTGTTTGTTTATACTTTAGGTTTCTAAGAGTTTATTGCCAGAATATAGAAATAGGATTGACTTACTGTGTTTTGACCTGGATCCTGTGACCTTACCAAAGTCACTCATCATTTCAGGAAGTTTCTTTGTGAAGAGGGTAGTGCAGTTCTTCCTGCAGTCCTTGCATTTAGGTTTCTTGACTCGCTGCTGGTCTAGACTGGGACTAGTGCAAATGCTCCCCAGGGGAAACATTCAGTCTTTCTTGGTTGGTATCATGTCAGTTTTAGTTTTTTTGTTGATGCTCTTTATCAGGTGAAGAAAGTCCCTTTCCATAGTACTTAGCTCAGAGTTTTTATTTTTAGTCATGAATACCTGTTGAATTTTATTGGGTGCTTTTTTCTGCATCACTCAATATGGTCTTGTGGGTTTTTTTTTTTTTTTATCTAGTCTGATACTATGAGAGGTTACATTGGCTTTTGAGCACTGTGCCAGCCTTCATTCAAGGATGAAGTTCCTTTGTCTTTGGTGTATTGTATTTCTTATGCTTTGATGGATTAGATTCACCAATATTTTGTTGAGGATTTTTGTATCACTGTCCTATTGGTCTATAATATTTTTCCATTGAAATATCTTTGTCTAGTTTTAGTACCAGGCTCACAAGTTTGAAAAGTGTATCCCTTTATCTTTTCTAAAAGAGATTGTGTAGAATTGGCGTCGATTCTTCTGTAAATATTTGGTAGAATTTTCCAGTGAAATAATCTGAGTCTGGAGATTTCTTTTTGCAGATTTTAAACTAGGAATTAAATGTCTTTCATAGATATGGGACTTTTCAGACTTTCTTCTTCATCTTGGGGTGGGTTCAGGTAGTTTGTGGTTTTGAGAAAATCTTGCATTTCTTCAAAGTTTAATTTATGCTCATGGAATTGTTTGTAGTATTCCCTTATCTTTTTAATGCCTGTGAATTCCTTAGTGATGTTCATTTTTTCTTGATTTGAGAGAGAGAGGGTACGAGATTTGCTGTCTCACCCATTCATGCACTCATTGGTCACGTCTTGTATGTTCCCTGACCAGGGATCAAACCTGCAGCCTTGGCACATGGGATGACACTCAACCAACTAAGCTGCCTGGCCAGGGCCCTTTAGTGATATTCTTTTAAAATTTTCTAATATCATTAATTGGTATTTTTTCAATGTCAGCCTCAATAAAGATTTAGCAACTTTATTGATCTTTATAAAGAACCAGCATTTGATTTCACTGACTTTCTCTATTATATTTTGCTGTTCAGATTCACTGATCTTTACTCTCATTATGAGAAAATTTTCTTCCTTCTGCTTCCTTTGAGTTTATTTTATTCTTATATTTCAGACTTTTGTAGTATCTCATTCTAATTTATTTGTGTGTTCGACTAGCACTGTTTGGGTAGGTTAGTGGTTCCTCCAGGGTTACAATCACTGCGCCTAACTTCTCACTGTTTAATACTTAGAGTCAGTGTCTCTATAACTTCCATAGAGCTTAAGGGTGAGCATCAGATGAGCTCCTTTATCTGCTTTCTGTGGTTGGTTGTGTTTTACATGTAAACCACATTAGACAGTGTCATAATTCTAACTAAAGACAACAATCTTATTATATTTTTCCAGATAGTTACTATTTCTGTTGTTCTTCCTTTATTTCTCAAGCTCAAAATTTCTTTCCAGTATTATTTCCCTTATGTTCAAAGAACTTTAAAGGAAGTTCTACTATTTTAAAGGCAGTATCAACTATGTCAGAGTATGTCTGTTGGCACCAAATTCTTAGTTTTTCTTCATCTGAGAAAGTCTTTATGTCCCCATAATTCTTTAAAATTTTCTTCAATTGCAGTTGACATTCCCTGTTATATTAGTTCAAGGTATACAGCATAGTGGTCAGACAATTGCATCATTTACAAAGTGGTCTCCCATGAGCCTGGCGCCCACCTGGCCCCATGCACAGTGATTACAGCACTTGTGCCTGTACTCCCTCTGCTGTGCTTCCATCCTGTGCCTGTTTGTAACTGCCAGTTTGTACTGCTTAATCCCATCCCCTTTTTCACCTCGTCCCCCAAACTGCCTTCCCATCTGGAAATCATCAGTTTGCTCTCTGTCAATGAGTTTTTGTTTTGTTTGTTAATTTATTTTGTTTTTCAGATTCCACATAAAAATAAAATCATATGGTACTTGTTTTTCTCTGACTTATTTCACTTAGCATAATACCCTCTGGGTCCATTCATGTTGTTGCAAATAGTAAGATTTTATTCTTTTTATGGCTGAGTAATATTGCATCATATATATGTATTACATCTTCTTTATCCAATCATCTACTGGTAGACATTTATGTTGCTTTCATCTTGGTTATGATAAAGAATTCTGCAATAGAGATAGGAATGCATGTATCTTTTGGATTAGTGTTTTGGGTTTCTTTGGATAAATATTCAAAAGTGGAATCAGTGGGTCAAAAGGCAGTTCCATTTTTAATTTTTTGAAAAACCTCCCTACTGCTTTCCACAGTGGCTGCACCAATCTGCATTCCCGACAACAGTACAAGAGGGTTCCCCTTTCTCCACACCCTTGTCAGCACTTGTTGATGATAGCCATTGAGAGATGTGTTGATGATTTATTGATGATAGCCATTCTGAGAGATGTGAGATGATATCTCATTGTGGTTAATTTGCATTTCTCTGATGATTAGTGACATTGAGCATCTTTTCACATGTCCATTGGCCATCTTTGGAGAAGTGTCTATTCAGTTCCTTTACCCGTTTTTTAAATTGGATTGTTTGTCTTTTTGGTGTTAAGTTCTGGGAGTTCCATATGTATTTTAGATATTAACCCCTCAATGGATGTTATCATTGGCAAATATCTTCACCCATTCAGTAGGCTGTCTTTTCATTTTGTTTATGGTCTCCTTTGGTGTGCAAAAACTTTTTAGTTTGGTGTAGTCCCATTTGTTTATTTTTTATTTTGTTTCCCTTGTCTAAGAAGACATATCCAAAAAGAAATATCACTAAGACCAATGTCAGAGAGTTTACTGCTTATTTTTCCATCTAGGACTTTTATAGTTTCAGGTTTTAAACTGAAGTCTTTAATCCATTTTGAATTTGGTCTTATATATGGTGTAAGATGGTGGTCTGGTTTCATTTTTTTATGCATGTATCTGTCCCGTTTTCCCAACACCATTTATTGAAAAGACTTTCTTTACCCCACTGTATATTCTGGCTTCCTTTGTCATGCATTAATTGACCGTATAGTGTGGGTTTATTTCTAGACTCTCTACTCTGTACTATTGATCTGTAAGTCTGTTTTTTTAATGGCAGTACCATGCTGTTTTGATTACTATAACCTCGTAATATAGTTTGATATCAGGTAGCATGATACCTCCAACTTTATTCTTTTTTTCTTAAGATTGTTGTGGCTATTTGGGGTATTTGTGGTTTTATATAAATTTGAGTATTACTTGTTCCCGTTCTTTAAAAATGGCATTGGTATTTTTATAGGAATTGTTTTGAATCTACTGTGGGTAGTACAAACACTTTAACTATGTTAATTCTGCCAGTCTATGAGCATGGTATATGCTTCCACTTATTTGTATTTTCTTCAGTTTGTTTCTTCTTTAATTTCTTATAGTTTTCCAAGTACAGGTCTTCTACCTCCTTGGTTAAACTTATTCCTAGGTATTTTATTTTTGATGCAATTATACATGGATTGTTTTCTTAATTTCTCTTTCTGATAGTTTGTTATTGATGTGTAAAAATGTAACTGATGTTGAATGTTAATTTTGTGTCCTTTACTGAATTTAGAGGATGGCTGGGTTTCTGCGGCTCTCTGTCTCACCTGGATGAAATCCCTGTTGATTTTCACATTGTGGGGACTCTTTCTGGCACTCCAGGCTGGGAAGTCTAGTGTGGGGGCTGGCATCCTTTGCTTGTCAGGGGGACCTGGAGCCAAGATATATTCCTCCCAATTCTCAACCACCACAGTGTGTAGGGGACCAGCCCATTTCCCACCTCCTCCCCTTCTATTAGTCTTGGTGTGACTTTTTCTTCCTTACCCATACCCTTAGTCGTAGGGTTTCTGTTCAGCTGGTCCCCACGTGGTTCTCAAGGGTGGTGGTTCTATAATTTGGCTGTAATGTCAGAGTGGTTGTGGGAGGAGGCCCACCCAGTGCTTGCCTTTCTCCATAGTTCCTGAAGGATATTTTTGTTGGAAATAAAATCCTGCCTTGGTACTTTTTTCTTTGACCATATTAAAAATGTTTTTCCACTTCCTTTGAACTCCATGATTTTGATGATAACATGTATGGGAGTAGATTTTTTTGGATTGAATGTGTTTGAGATTTCCTGTGCTGTTTATTTGTAGGTTTGTATCTTTCACCAAACTTGGGAAGCTGTTAGCCATTATTTCTTTAGGTTTTTTTTTTTTTTTTTTTTAAATCACTGCACTGTTTTTCCTCTCCCGAAACACTGATGACATCAATGTTACATCTTCTGGTATTTTCCCACAGGTCTCTAAGGTCTTTTTATTATAAGAAGTATTTTTTTCTCTCTCTGCTCTCCAAGTTGGATAATTTTTATGGCTCTATCTTCATATTCACTGACTCATTTCTCTGTTATCTTCATTATGCCATTGTGTGTGTTCAGTGGGTTTTTATTTTGATTACATTTTTTTTTCAGTTCTAAAGCATCCATTTGTTCCTTTTAAAATATTTTCTACTTATCAATGCTACTATCTTTCCATTAGTTGCAAGAGTTTTTGCTCTTACTTTATGAAGCATTTTTATAACAGTTACTTTAAAGTCCTTTCAAATAATTCCAAAATATGTCTCTTCTTAGTGTTGATATTTGTTGATTGTCTTCTCCCGCGTGGGGTGAGATTTTCCTGGTTGTTCATATGCCAAGTTATTTTGAACTGTATCCTGGACATTTTGATACTATGCTATGAGATGCTGGGTTTTGTTTAAATGCTATGGTCTTATTTAAACCCTGTGGACATGATTGATATTTTCATTTTATCAGATAATTGCCCCGGGTAGCTTCAGGCTGCAAGTTTCAACCTGCCCTCTGCAGATTGTGGTTTCAGGGTCAGGTGCATTCTCAGATCAGCCCCGCTCATGTGCCCAGTGGCCAGTCTGGTCCTGGGCACGGGGCTCTCACAACCCCACTTCCAGGCCTGCCATGTATTGTCTGCATCAGGTCCATGCATGCACAGCCCAGGGGTGAGCCCAGGAGAAGAGAAACAACTGCGTGACATTGGTTCCCCGAGCTCTCTGCTGTGTCCATTGTCCCCCAAGCACTTTCTAGTCTCCCTCACACTCTCGGCACATTGGACCTGAGAACCCTGCTCTGATCACACTCCCTGCAACTGCCGGAGAGGGCACCCAGAGAAAAGCAGTGGGGCTTGCTCCATCTGCCTGGGGCCATGGCTCTTTCAGTTGGGAGGAAGGCTGCTTGCTCCAGAGCTTTAGGGGCCTGTGGGCTGTCATGGACTGGAGTGTGAGAGGATAGCGAGAAGAAAAAGAGAAGAATAAAAACAGGTAGTTTTCTCTACTCTGTGAATTAGGACACTCCTTCTCTGTCTGCTCTTCAGGCTGCCTCTCAGGGTTCATGCCACCTGGGGCCCTGGCCAAGGGCACCAGAAGATAAAAGTGAGCAAAGCCACTGGTGGCCTGGTGGCACTGTGGACCCACTCTCCTTCCCCTCTGAGAGGGTGCAGCCAGGCTGCTCGCTGAGTGGTGCCCTCTGCTTCCTGAGGCTCCTCCCTGGGGCCTTGGCCCAGGATCCAGTGGGCACCCTTGCAGTGGGACCAGCTACTCCTTCTGGGCCAGGGTGAGCAGGTGGGTGCACGCTGAGGCAGGAGGTCCCAGCCAGAGGCCGGGGAGGGGCAGCCTGTGTTCAGGGCTTGTGCTTTGTGGGGCCTCCCTGGCTGTTAGCATCTCTGGCTGGCACTTCTCCAGGGCCTGAGCATTCATGCTGTATCTGTCTGCTGGCCGCCATTCCCACATTGTTTCTGAGTCGAGTTTTATGTATGAGGACTTAAAGTCACAGCATTGTGTTTATTTGGATTTCGGCCTTAAAGTGCATTTTTGAGTGCGTACGTCATTCCCCCAGACCGAGGGATTTTGGGAGACACTCGTTTAAGCCTGCTGTGCTAAATAGCCTGTGCTCAGTGCTGGGGACACAGAAGGAAAGGGTCTTGTCCTGTCCTGTAGTCACCGTCAGGGGAAGAGGAAAAAAGACTGGTGAAAAATAGTGTCACAGTCCCAGTGGGGTCTGTAAGAGGATGTTATTATTTTTTGTTGGTCTTTTTTGGTTTTCTATTATGTTCACAATTAAAATTATTTTTGAGCATATAAAAGATATATGCTTATGGAAAACTGTAGCATCCATGGTTGTGTCAAAGTATAGGAAAGGGAATGAAAACAGTGAAATTCTATCACTCAGAAAGAGCCACTGTGGGAGGCAAAACACTGGCCTCTAAAAGCCCACATCTGAATCCCAAGGGCCTGTGGACACATTCTGTCACTTGGCAAGGGGGACCTATGTTTACAACATGGAGACTCCCTGTGTTATCCAGGGGCCCAGGGTAATCACAAGGTACCTTACAACATGGCTAAGGGAGGCAGAAGAGGAGGCCAGAGAAAGAAGTTTGAAGATGGACCTACTGGCTCTGTAGGTGGGGGAGGGGCCACAGGCCAAGAAGCTGCTGTGCATGCCTGCCTCTGGGAGCTGGAAGAGGCAAGGAAACATGCGCAATCATAAAGCATCTGAGAGGAACTGAGCCCTGCTGACACCCAGATTTAGTTACAGTTGCCATAGAAACAACTGAGCCAACCCTGATATTTGGGGACCATTTTCTATCTTTTTACATATATGAATTATTTCATAAATGGGATCATATCACACATACTATTTTTATTATTTACTAAGTTCATTTTTGTTCTCTCTCCTGCCTTCCTGAGTGATCACTTCATTTATTTTTGTCTATTCTATAATTATGGAGTGTGTAAAGCTGTGAATTTGCTTCTGGTGGCAGCTTTGGTCCCATCCACAAGTCTTGATGCATTGAATTCTCATTGTCATTTAAAAAAGTGTTTACGCTTTTTATTCCAGATGTATTTAGAGGAGAGTTTAAAATGCATTAGAGTGGATGGATGTTGGGTTGTTCCTTTGGTGTTAATTCCTAGTGAGACCCAAGCATTGTCAGACCTCAGGCCCTGCACGGTTAAACCAGGTTTCCTTTGCCACACTACCTCTAACCAGCCCAGACTCAGTTTCCTGCCAGGACTGCTTCCCCTCCCCTCACTCCAATCCCCTCAAACGTTCCAGGGCACCTCTGGTTCTAGCCCAGTTCCAGAGAGCCTGTCTCCACCCTCTTGCCAGTTGTGCCTTCTGGGCATCCATTGTCTCCCAGCTGGTATCTCGGGTTCCACGGAGCCTCGGGTACCTTCTGTAGCTGCCAGACTCAGGAGGAAGGAGGAAGGACAAGTGCGGTCTCCATGGATACCTGGCATGGATGCCTGCCCCAGGCCAGACGTTGAGTTGTGAGGATTGCAGACAACCTGGATGTGCTGAGCCTTGGGGAGTTTCTGAAATTGCTTTTGTCGCCAGGTGTTTGCTTGGCTCTGTAAATGTTAGGGGGACTTTGGAAGGAAATGAGTGTTCTGTGTCAACAGGACTGATAAAGTATGAGCCTCCTCAGGTGCCATGGAAACCAGACTGGGTCAGAAAGAAGCTGAAAGAGGACAGTGTGAAGGTCCCTAGTGGCCCAGGAGAGGTGGGGCTGGGGCTGTGGGTGCTGGAGGCAGAAGACACTGGTCCTCGATCTGTGTCTTGCCAGCTTGCTGGGAGTCGTGGGTGGAAGGGAGCAGAGGGTTTGGAGGTGACTGGAGGGTCTTGGAGGCCCAGGCATGATGCTAGGCAATGAGAAAGAAGGCCTGGAGAAGAGGAAGCTGAAGGTGCAGCTGGGGAAAGGACAAGGGACACAGTGAGACGCTGAAGCAGGTGCAGGTGGGGAAGCCATGTGGGTTAGAGCTTCTCCTCTGAGACTGCAGAAAAGGGGGTGAGGTGTCATGTCACCAGCAGCTTTATCAGTTAGAGAGTGGAGATTTGGGCATGATGTCCCCAGTGCTGGAGAGTCTCCATGGAGCTGGGAGTCCTGGGGAGATGGCTAGGGGATGGTCCAGGCTCTGACTTCTGGGGCTGGGGTGTGAGGAGGGCACGATCAAGGCAGGCATGACAGGCTTTGCTGGGGGCTTCTGGCCAGAGAGTGTGGGTGGAGGGACCAGGTGGGGGCCCCCATACCTCTTAAGAGGCAGGGTCTGTCAGGCATCTATGTGTGGCTTTGCTGGGTGGGGGTGGGGGGACACAGGAAGCTGAGTGGGGAGGGGCTGAAGGAGCCGGGAGACAGATCAAGGCCTCCTGGCTGAGCAGGCGGGAGAGGACTGTTCAACTGTGCCTGTGGGCTGTCCGCCGTAAGCGGTCATGTCCACCCACAGATCCATCCTCCTGTTTCATCATGAAAACAACCTGTGCCTTGGACTTCAGTCCAGAGGCCTGTAGTCAGCTGGGAGGGCCCTGCATGGCTCCCTTCGGCACCGCCCACTTGTCACTCTCTCCCCTTACTTCTGTGACAGTGCTGGAGGCTGCCTGGCTGGTGTGCAAACTCTGTGACTACGCATGTCCACCCGAGGTGCCGCTAAAACAGAGGTCTCTTACAATCCTTCTCTGCTTCTTGATCTGACTTCCTGTTTGTGCTATTACCCCTGCATTTTACAAGTGGATTTTCTTTGGGCACTTTTGCCTATCTTTAAGGCAGCATGGCTATCTTATTTTTTAAAACTTAAACTGGATTTCATCACAAGAAGAAAACCTTTTCTTTTGTATCTATGAGGTGATGGGTGTTCACTTACTGTGGTAATCCTTTCCCAATATGTCAGGCAAGTCATTTTACCATGCACCTTAAACTTACTTGTGCCATGCTTCAATTACCTCTCAGTAAAACCAAGAAAAAACAGGAACTGATTGATCTTTAGCTGCACGGCTCACCCACTGCTAAATATCAGCTATGCACGTGGTTACGGTGTTGTTATCATTTCTTGGTCTGCATCTCTGGGTTACTTGCCCCCCTACCGTGCCCAGCTGCCCCCTTGGGCACACAGGGGAGCCAGTATAGCCAGGCCCCACTTTGAACCTGGCTGGCCCTCAGCCCTGCATCCTGCCCTCGTGCTCAGGCTTCCCCTGCAGCCCCTGCCTGCCCAGCCCCGTCCCTGCCCACCCTTCCTTCTTGGCCTTCTTCACCCAGCATGCCCAGTGCACCCAGCGAGAACACCACAGCCCACCCTCAGGTCTGCACCTCCCCAGCTCCTGCCCTCCTACTGTGCCCTCCCCCACTTTCCTGGCTCCCAGCAGGAGGAAGTCCCTAGCCTGCTGGAGGGGCCAATTCCTGGCTGTGGCCTGCTCAGCTCCCTCAGAAGTGTTGCCTCCATCCTCCACTTCCTTCACTGCCCCCTCCTGTCACTGAAACTGCCCTGGCAGGTCCCCGGACCATTGGGGTATGGTCATCGACCTGTCCCATGTCTTCTGCTTCCTGCTCCCCCCATCACTTTCCTGCCCTTTGTCCCCTGACTGGGTCCTCCTTTTCCACCCACTGGACATGGTGGGAGTCCAGGGGCCTCCATGACCACCCCCCAGGTCTCGATGGCTCGGTGGCCTTTCGGGTGATCTGGGCTTGTCTCTCCACACCCCTGCTTGACCCACTCCCAGCTGTCTCAAGGCCAACAACTCCAAAATGGAAGTCTTGACTCCTCCCACCCAACCCCCAAATTGAAACCAACGGGACCTCAGCTCTGCCTCCAGGGTCAGAGCTTTTGTCTTTTAGTACAGGGTTTCTACCAGGCAGGGCTGTGCTCTAGGGAGCTGGACTTGGCCTTGACCTCTGCCCTTCTTGTCCCTCCTGGTCCTCAGCAGGTCTAGGTGGGGCCTCGCACAGCAGCCAGAAGACCACAGGTTCCCCTCCTCCAACACCCTGCTCTGGCCACATCATTGGCCCTTCTACCACCCTGTCCTGAGGACTTCACACCCAAGGCTTCTTCCGCCTCACCTGCGTCTTCTGTTCCTTAGGTCTTAGCGAAGACTTGCTTAATTTATAATTAAAAATTATTTTTTCTTGTCTTTTGCTACCTAGACTGGTATCTATGTTTTTTTTTTTTTTCTTTTGCAGTGACTTAGAAGATACACATGCCACTTTTATCTTGCTATTACCTTTCAGTCTTAAAACCTTCTTAAACTTAAGTTTCTTGAAGAGCCAGTGAGCAGAACCCAGCCAACATCCACAGACCACAGAGCCAGAGTGTGTCACCCGCAGTTGCACACATACCAACAGACTTCACTGTGGGTGCAATTCAGGCTTCTTAGCAATTGGTACTGCTACTGTATTTAAAAAAAAAAAAATGTGTCTTCTGTCTCAGAATCTGTCTTCAATTTTTCTGTTGTTTCATAACTGTGTTCAAGAGGACTTACACCAGACCAGCCTGGCAGCTGCTAGCTGTCCCTGCTCTGGCTGAGCCTTCCTGGTCTCATTCCCTGCCTGCCAGTGGCAGGGCCTTCCCAGTGGGCAGTGCCAGCCCACAGAGCAGGGCCAGTGACCTTTCTGGCCCCTGTGGTGCCCACAGCATGAGGGGCCCCAGTAGGCCACGGGTCAGGGATGTTCCCTCCTGCATGGGGTATCCTTGGTTCCAGGGCCCTCTCCGCTTCATGGCAGCCAGTTTCCAAGGTCTGTGGGCTACATGTCCCCACGTTCCAAGCAGAGAGCCACAGGCTTGCTTCAGCTGGAAGGGAAGTTAAGGTGCAGAGGGCAGCCTCAGTGGGCTGTTCTTAAGTTTCTTCTGGAGCCTCCAGCCTATAGTGACTCTTTCCTCCTGTTCTGGAAGGCCCACAACAGCAGTGGGAGGGGCTTGTGTACCTGGCTCAGAATGTTCTAGGCAAGTCTTGGATTTTGTTTGTCTGAGTCATGGTCACGGGGAGCAGACTAACCCTGTGGACTGCAGGGTGAGCATCAGGCTGCAGTATGGAGGTCCCATCCTGAACCCAGCATGTGGGACTGTCACCACAGTCAGGGCCCTGACAGGCCCAGCTCCCCTTGGGTGCTCTGGAAGGGCATGGCAGGAAGGCATGTCTTACTGAGTTTCGAGTGGGATAAGGGACCCATGGGAGTGGGTGGGCCTCGGGGATGACTTCTGGGCCCAGAGGGTCAAGCACAGGGAATGGCCTCTCTCCGAAGCCTCTGACCTTCTGTGGGTGCCCCTCTTTGCTAGGAGCAGGGGCGGTGCCACAAGCCCACCCAGCTCGGGCCAGTCAGGGCAGAAGGGCAGGGCAGAGATGAAGGTCGCTGGAGAGCAGCTCGGCCTGGTGTCAGCAGAGGGGAGAGAAGCAGAGGCCATGTTTGGATCTGTTTCTTTTCAAAGACAGCTTCCCTTCCCAATTCCTAGCCTGTTCATTCAGCTCCTGTGTGTACCAGACCTTTTTCTGGGTCTGGTCCCATCCTTGAGGATGACAATTTGGCCAGCAGACTCCAGGAGGGTGTTAGGGGCCTGGGTATGGAGCACCAACCAATGGGCCCTGAAGCAGGAGCCTTGCTGGCCCCCACTGGGCCCACTTGCTCGGGAGGCCACAACGACAGGTGACAGAGTCTCAATGCCAGATGTTTCCCTTGCTTCTTTAGAGCACCTCAGTGGGCCTCCACATTTGGGGTGGAAAAGAGTTACTGTGCTGGGTCCACAAAGCCCACATCTGCTTGACCTGATAGGGAGATGAGGGATTTTCAACACAATCTTGACACTTCCTTCAGACTCTCATAGCTGCCCCCACCCCCACATGGCCAGCAGGCAGTCCACCTTGGAACTGCAGAGCCGTGCAGAGCCCACCCTGTGGGTCCGGTGGGCAACAGCAATGCTTCGGGAGTGGACGGGTCCAGGATCTGGGGCAGCCTGCCACTTCCTCAAGCCTGTGGTTCAGAAGGTGTGGGGTCTCAGGGCTGCCACTCCTCAGCTCCCGGCTGCCCACCCAAGACCACTCTGAGGCCATGCCTGGTGGGTCAGGCCCTCTGGGCCTGCTCCGCTGCCCCTGGGTTGGGTGGGCCTGCTGAGACAGTGCTCATTTCCTGGATGGAGCATCTAACCAGGCTCACGAGTCCCTGTTTTGGGGATCAAGTTGCTCAGGAAGGGCATCCGCTAAAATTCATTGGCTGGGTGCTGTGTTTCTGGGCTGTGAGCTTTGGCGGCAGCTACTGTCTTTCATCAGCATCACACACCCAGTCCCAGGCATTCCACTGGAGACTCAGGACGCGCACTAACACCCAAGAAAACAGACAACAAAACAAAACACGGCCGCCCTGGGAGGCGAGCTGCAGAGCACACCTGGTCTGGGTCCTGTCAGGCCGTGGGCGCTGCTGCCCCTCATGTCGCCAGCTGTGGCCTGCCAGGCCCCCCGTGGGGGAGAGGCAGCTCCACAGAGGGCCCTGGGTCACTACAGTTGGAGCAAAACACTCTTCACATTGAGACATCAGTGTTTGCTTCAAGTCTAATCTCTTACCCGCAAACAAACCCTGAAAATAAGAAGCTCCTCATGTGCCAATCAGCTAATTACTCCGACTGAGAGCTGCCATTTTCATTCAGCCTTTTCCATCTCAGAGTACACATCAACTAATTACTAAAATTCTGCTGCACACCAAAATGTGTATTTTTTTGCTGATCTGACAAAAATAGGTATAATTTTGATTCATTCATATCAGACAGCTATTGTGCTGGTTGTTGTCACTTTTTAATTTCACACTCTAAGGGAAGAGAGATCAGTGCCCCTGACTGAATGAGCAGGTATTACATGTTTTAAAAATTCTCTCAGTGCACTGGGTGAAAATCGCTGAATTAGTGCAACACCAGCCTCTTTGTGAAGGTCAGCGTTCTCTAGGAAGTGTGGATCTGTCAGGACAAAGCAGCACAGCATTGCACCCCTGACTTTGGGAGAGCAGGGGGACAAAGGTCCAGACTGTCTTCCATGTCCAGCCTGTCCCCCATGTCCAGCCCCTGCAAGCAAGGAGGAAGGCTGCATGCAGGTTAGCTCTTACTCCCAGTGTTTGAGCCAGAAGGCCCCTCACCTGGGAGGGTGAGGCCCTGCTGCGGGGGGATTGCTGGGGGGAGGGTCAGCCCAGGAGACTGCAGGTGGAGCTCCTGACCGCCTCAGAAAGACAGGGCAGAGTGGGGCACTGTGGGGCTGACTGACTCATTATGAAGAAGGGAATTAAAGGCAAGTTACAAGAGACCGGGGATGGAGACTGGAAATGGGGCATCCTCGAGGACCCTGCTAGAGCCTTGGGACACTGTGGGGACCTGGGATCAGGGATCTGGGTCACATGCACATTCTGGGAAGAGAGCATCACAGTGGGTGGGCAACCCCCACCCTTCCCCACTAGGGCTCCTCAGTAACAATCCTAGACTATTCCTAGAGTCAGGGCTGTCTCTGGAGTGTGCAGGGCCCTGTCTGTATAAGCAGTCTGATTAAGAGTGTGTGATAAGACAAGGTCCCTGAACCTACATGGGTCTTGATGTAGGCTCCCCAGGTGGGAAGGGTGGGGCCCCATGTGTTTACCCTCTGGTGGATCAGTGCACGCAAAGACCTTCTTGGGGGTCCGCCTCCTCCTGTTCATGTCCAGGGTCCAGCTCCTGTGCTCTTTATCATCGAGTGTGCTAATCCTGGCTAATTTCATGTTTCTGTCTCCCACAGTGGAGGCGGGGAGCAGTGCAGTCATGACGGTGCTTGGTTGTCTGGAACCTGCAAAGTAGAGACGCTGTACAGCTCTTGCGTTGCATTTCTGAAGCCTGTGTATTTAGTGCTTGTTAGCGGGTCTCTTGGGACTCTGTTTTGCCTACCCACTGGGAGTGCTGGCTTCCACAGCAGTCTTAAAGGCTGTGACTGTGCTTCATTGGTGATGAGCAGAGGTCATGCGGATCTGACCCACAGTGTGCAGGAAAACACGACCCAGAGTTCATCCCAGCCATGTTAAGTTGGCTGTTTGGAACTTCTTGGTGTAAGTGAAGAACCACATGTTTTCCAGCCCTGTCTTCCTTGCAGCCCTGCGACTGCGCTCCTGGGAACGGGTTTCCACCTCACCTTCGCATGGCCACCTGCAGGCAGAGAAAAGCAGCCTCACCCATGCCGTCCCTTGGCAGGCCAGCCTGGAGGGACTTGATGTCCACCATTGCTTGGAGGCAAGAGAGGACAGAGCAACAGCTCTGGGAGCCCTCAGAGCCCAGGAGCCTCCAGTGGCTGGAGCCTTGAGAGCATGGGTGGGGCCCCCACCGTGGGTGCACAGGGTGGAGCCATCCTGCTGCTGTGGCCCAGCAGCACCAAGTGTTGCAGGCAGGGTGGTGCTGCCCCTGGAGTCGGGATGGAGAAGGGCCTGAAGTCATTCTGTGTCAGATGTGAGTGAGAATCAACAAAGCCACGGTGTCACTGTGCCTCTCCTGGCTCAGTCCCACCCACATATCCATAGAAGAAATACCCCTTGGGCCAGCGGGAGTGTCTTGCTTGCCTGGGACCCTGGGGCAACCTCACAGGCAGGAGTCCTGGAGCCCTGGGGCTGCAGTGCAGGGCAGAAGGTTGGATAGGGCCCTGAAGGCAGCCGCAGGGCCCACATGAGTACCCGTCAGGTGTGGGCCTCTGCCCAAAAGCCCTGCTTTGGACACACTGTTTTCCTTGGTGTTTCTGGAGTTTACGGGGCTCACTTTCTCCTCAGGGCCTTTGTATCTGCTACTCTGCCCCGTAGAACTCCTGCTCATGCAGGGCTGGCCCTGGACATGGGGATGCCCCAGAGAAGCGTGGTGTGTTCAGTGTGTTTGTCCCAGGAGGAGGCGGACAACATGCACCCAACAGGTGACCAGTGAATGGTGAAGAATGAACTGGCCAGAGGGTGCCGAGAGCGACCTGGGGTGCTATCTTAATTTTGGCCTTAAGCTTTTTATCTTAAAATAACTTTATACCTAGAGCAAAGTTGTAAAAACAACATAGAGATCTCCTGCATGCCCTTCCCCCAGCTTCCCCTGCTGCTGACACCCTGGTCCACCTGGATAGTCACCACAGACCCCAGAGGGCACCTGAATTCTGCTCTTTTCCCGCTCCTGTCTCTTTTCTGATTCAGGACCCTAGGAAGGCTCCCGCGTGGCATTTAGCTGTTGAGCCTCCTTGTGCTCTCCAGTCAGAGTAGGCTCCTTACAACTGTCTTTTGGGCACTTTTGAAGAGCACTGGTCAGTTATTTTGGAGCCTGGCCTCTGTGTGTTTGCTCGGGTCAGGCTGAGCCTGTGCACGCATGTCAGGAGCGTCACAAAGGATGTGCACTCCCTTGCAGGCCACCGTGAGGCTCCGGTTGTGGAGCTGCGTTGCTCTTGGCCATGACCCTCATCAGTTAGTGAGCCTCTCCTCCTCGTCTGGGATGCTCCCTGGAACCTTCTGGTTCTCCCATTCTGGTTCTCTTGGGAGACGCTTGGAGTTAGGCAAATGTTCTTCCCCTCCCATTTTTGCCCACTGACTTTACATTCTAGGGAGACCCTCATCTGCTACATGCTTACGGTGATGTTAATCTTGGCGATTCCTTTCATTGTTTCTTCTACATGGGTTAACTGAAATCCCCTGTGGGGGGGAGCTGCTTCTACTGCCCCAGTTGTTTATTATTCTATTATGTATTTATATCAGTATAGATTCTGTATGTTGATTTAATCTATGGGTTAGAACCCATTACTATCATTAGTTATTTTGTTCAAATTATCCCAAATTTGGCAGATGAGAACATGTTCAAGTTGGATCTACTGTTTTTTTCTTGTCATGCTTGAATGTAATTAAATTTTTTTCATTGTGGAAAATACATTTTACATAAAATTTATCATCTTAACCATTTCTAAGTGCACACTTCACTGGTGTTAAATACATCACAGTGCTGTGCAACCATCCTCAGCATCCACCCCCAGAACTTTCTCATCTGGTAAAACTGGTGCTCTGTCCCCACTGAACACTAACTCCCCACCCCCTCCCTCAGCCCCTGGGAACCTTCATTCTCCTGTCTGTCTCTGAATCTGACTCCTGGGTACCTCATGTGAGTGGAACCACATAGCATTTCTCTTTTGTGACTGACTCAACTTCACTTAGCACCATGTGCTCAGGCTTATTTATGTTGTAGCACACTGCAGACTTTTCTTTCTTTTTAAGGCTGAATGATAAATTCCATTGTATGATATACCACATTTGTTCATTCATTCATTTGCTGATGGGCACTTGGGTTGCTTCATAGTTTAGCTTTTGTGAATCATGCTGCTCTGAATGTGAGTGTACAACTATTTCTTTGAGACCCTGCTTTCAGTTCTTTTGGGTCTTGATCCAGAAGTGGAATCACTAGGTCATATGGGAATTCTATCTGTAGTTTTTTAAGGAACCTCTCTACTGTTTTCCACAGGCAGCAGCTCCATTTCATAAGTGGGGGCGGGGGGGGGTATGGTAAGGCAGCAGCCTCAGGGGTGGGTGCATTGCTTCCAGGAAGCCCTGAGAAAGGGAGGCAGGTGAGAGCCAGCGTGTGTGGCAGCCTTGTCTCAGGGACAGCCTGGGGCCTGTACCCACCTGCTTCCAGGGAGGCCTGGGAGCCCAGGCTCGGCACTGTTGGTGGCACCCTCTGCTGCCCGGCAGGCATACCTGGCCATGCCCTGGGTGTCTGGGGAAGATTGAGGGTATGGAAGGGTCCTGGACATCTGCCTGGCATCACTTTCCTCATCTTGGGACTCTGACCCTGTCTCCCAATGTGACCCCTGGAGAAAGCAAAATGTCCTGCAGTGTCCAGTGATGGTGAGCCCTCTGAGTCTGCACTGATTCTATGCTCTGAGTCCTTGCTGGCCTTGCTCCCTGGCTTCCTGTCCAGTCTCCTGACGGCTGGCACAGGACCCGGAGCCATGGGGGCTGCCATCCCAGCTCTGGGATTAATCACCATCCAAGGTCATTGGTGCTGAGCCAGCTCCTCACCCTGGACCAGTGCTCAACGAGTGGAGATGCAGCAGGGGTGGTGTCTGAAGGCCTGGGAGCAGCCTGGCTGTGGCCCAGAGAACCTGGCCCTTAGAGCTGTCTCTTCCCAAAATAAACCAGACACGATCGGTGTCAGATGGTGTGGCCTGATTTTTGTTTGGGGCAGCAGAGGGCCTTGGGCCCTGGCGTGGCTGCCCGCTGGGCAGAGGACGATTGGCGGTCAACCTGCCCCGGATACCATAGGGCCCCAGAAGTCCAGGCAGGAAAAGAAGCCAGATTTGAAGGAAACCAAAGTAAGGCCAAGAGCCTTAAGCTTGAGATGGCTAGAGAGGGGTGGTGACCTAGAGACCTGGGGAGGTAAGGCCCACAGTGGGAAGTGAAAGCCAGGCTCCTTTGCCTGGAAACTTCCAGAGCTGGGCCTAGCACATCTGGGCACAGAGGATTTACCACCCTCTGCTCTCTCAAGTCTTAACTTCCGAATACCTTGCTGTACCTCTGGGGAAACTGAGGCTCAAGGAGAGGAAGGCTGAGCCATGCTGCACAAGGAGTGCAGGACTTGCCCTGGAATGGCCTGTGTAGTAGCTGACACTGTCTCCACCAGGGTTTTTTTTTTTTTTTTTGGTTTCTTCACTGCTCCATGGGGGAGTGCATCTTCCCTCAGAGCTGTCAGCATGGCCTGACTCCCTTCTGCGGTGGCCTTTATTGGCCTCGGCCTGCCCCACCCTGAACTGACCTGGGTGAATGAAGGGTGTTCTAGGTCAAGCTGCCCCTCAGCTCCCTGGGTAGCAGCACTGTCCACCCACCAGGCACCCAGCCCCTGGGTGAGCCCATGTCTCCCCTCTGACCTTCCATGCTTGCCTGGAAGGATGGCCAACATGTGGAGTAGGACGTGGCCTCCTGGGCACCTGGACCAGGCTCCTCTCTGGCCAGGGCATGGCAACCTGCTTTGGATGTGCTACCCGCATAGCGCTGTAGCCCCTGTTTCCCAGCAGCTGTGGAGGCTCAGGCTCAAGGTCCCCAGAAAAATCTGGGGTGCTGTGAGCATGTGGGGAACCCCTTGGCATGAGCCCTGGCTGACCTCTGGATTATAGCCAATTTTTCCCCAGGAATGGAAGAATGATACCAGCCTGGAGATGACCCTGTAGGTCTCTGGAGCGGGGATCCCGTGGGTCCCCAGAGTGGAGTTTGGGTTGGAAGACCAGTCCTCCTGCCTGCTCCTCAGGGCTGTTTCCCAGGCCTGCACTCGTTGCTGTCACGGAAGTAGGGATGCCCCGAGGAGGAGGAGGGAGCGTGGGGCATCCCATGTGCCAGCCTTAGTATGCTCCAATGTCCCAGGAGTTACAGGCTTTCTCCTGTCTAATCCCAGCCTGCTGAGGTGTGCTTCCGAGGGCCACCTGCCCTACAGGACCCCTCTTCCTGATGTCCAGCAGCATGCCCTGAACAGCAACTCCTCCCACTCTGTCACTCTTGGCCTGGGAACCATTTGGCACTCTGCCAGCAGCCAGCTCCAAATCCAGGGGATGTTGAAGCACAGAGGCTGCTGGTCTCGGTTGGATTGCCCCCTCCATTGATATGTCCAAGTCCTGACCCTTAGCTCTGCAGAATGGAACCGCATTTGAAGATAGGGTCTTTCCAGAGGTTTACTTAAAATGAAGTCCTCAGGGTGGGACCCTCATCTAGTGAGACTGCTGTCCTTCTGAAAGACCAAGACAAGACATGTACAAAGGGTCAACCATGTGAGAACAGAGAATGCAGCCATCCACATGCCAAGGAGAGAGACCTCAGGAGGAACTGACCCTGCCAATGCCTTGGTCTCCAGGACTATAAGGAAATAACTGTCTGGTTTCAAAGCACCTGTCTGTGGCACTTTGTTACAGTGACTGGACTGGACAAGGACAGGCCTGGCAGAGGCTCTGGCCCAGCATCCTGTGGGCAGCTTCCTCTCAAAGTATGGAAGCCTGGCAAAGTTGGGTAAGGCTGTGTGCAGGCTGATGGGAGGTGGGGGTCCCCAGGCTGATGGGCCTCACAGCAGGACACAGGGCTTTGCTCCCCAGGGTGAGTCTCCTGGGGCTCTGGGTGGCTAGGCGGCAATGTCTAAGGGGCCCCGGGCTTCATGGGTGCAGGTGGCTGGTGACACCTTGACCTGCCACCAGTGACATTGGCCATGGGGGTTTTAGCCCCCTCCTAATCATCCTCAGCACCCCAAATAACACACATCTAGGGGAGGAGCATACACCAGCACCCCTAGGCAAGTGCCCCACCCCAGCCTCTGACCACTCAGCAGGTTCGGTGTGGATGGGCTGGTATGATGGAGATCAGACTGGCTGGCCCAGCCACATCCCAGGAGGTGAGGGGGCAGGTATGCAGGCCTCCAGGAGGCTGGGAGACTACTGGGCAGAGCACAAGGTGTTGGGTCTAGCTGGCACATTCACTGTGTAAGCCCAGCTGCCCCAAGGCTGGGTGCCACCCAGGGGAGGGGCTGCCAGCAGGGCCATGAGGGAGGGATGTGGACTTGACTCTGAGCTCTCCCCCACCTCACAGCCCAAGGCTATAATGTGCTGGGGCCCAGCTGTGAAATACAGGAGCTCAGAAAGAAAAATTCCATTTTTTGCTATTTTGGTGAATGTTCCTGCAACGAGTCATTTTTCTTCTTTAGTGGAGAGCGTCCTGTTATTTATGTGAATGTTAATTTGTGACTGGGGACATTCCCCAACACAGTCTTTGTGCTGAGCAAGCCCTGCAAAATGTCAGCAAGCCAACGCGGCAGTCCGAATGTCAGTTCTTGTGACAGATGAGCAGAGCCCCGGGGTCTGGGCTCGACCTGCTGACTTTTTCATCCAAGCCAGGCTGGTAGGCTAGCCACATTTCCTGGAGGCCCGCCTGGTGCTGGGCTGCCCAGGGGCTGAGCGTGGGACAGTCTGGACTCAGCCACCCTGGCGCTATCTGACCTGCTCTGGGGACTGTTGGCCAGCCCCTACATAGCCCCCGAAGCACTTTTCTGGGTGTCTGGTTTCTTTCATTTTGCTCCCTTGCCTTTCTCTTTCTTCCCTCAACCCTTCCCTGGACATTTCTCCAAATTGTGTGTTTTGATGTATTGCCCTTTGCAAAAATAGGGAAAACATTAATAAAAAAGCAAAACTCACCCCAAACCTTAACTTGGTAAACTCTTTGTTATGGATGTTTCTAGACAAGTCACATTACCAATGATATTGATAATAACGGCCCAGTTTATTAGGCACGAGGCCGAGTACGCAGCTTCCGACCCTCACACCAGTGCACACGCGTGGTTCTCACCCTCACTTACCACTGCAATGCTGAGGCTCAGAGTCCAGGCTACCACCCATGCTTGCTCAGCGTGACAGAAGTAGTGGCAGGTGGGGCAGGGATCCGGGAGAGGCAGGGAGGCATGCCCTGAGTGACAAGGCTCTGCTCTCATTGGGCCCAGCGACAGGCATCGGGGCATCCTTCTGGGGCTGAGCCTGCCTTCCTTGGTCACTAATGTCGAGGACACCTTTGTTCTTCAGTCAGTGGAAAGTCTTGCTTAGAAAACTCTTCTGGCCTTGCATAAATTTGTAAATTTTAACATTTTCTTTGCAAGTCATAGAGAGTTTTTAAAACAATCTGACCATTTATGTTTTTTGTTATATTTGTTGTTACTTCTGTCATCTCATGTGTTTTATGCTTTTTTGCTGTTTTTATAGTTTTCCATATTTGCTATATGATCCTCCATCTTCAGTTATTTGAAAGATATATATTACTTTTAGTAGTTGGGGCTTTTAAAACTTCATATAGTATTCTTAAACTTATATCTATCAACTTTAGCAGCTTATCAATAACTATTGATCCTTCTATTGAGGATTAAGAAATTAATATAATCAAACGACTTCTTTTGTTCCTCCTCTATCCTTTCTTTCATTCTTATCTGCTTCACAATTTTTGCCCCAATTTATTATAGTTGAATTATGAATTATTGTTACATTGCATAGCTTTTCCTTTCTAGAATGCATGGTAAAGGACTTGGTTTGTAATCATAATCATCTCAGTAGAGTGGATACAGAGGTCTGTGATTTCCCCATGCATGGGGACTTGGATTTGAAATCAGGTCTGGGCTGCTTTGTAAGTGACAGGTGAGGAATGAAAGAGAGACAGAAAGCTGAGCTGAGGCTCCAGTCTTCTCCACAGCCCTGCCCCCCAGGCTCTGACTTGCTCATGGTCACACACCTGGTTATCTACAGTTTGGGCTCCCATTCTAATCTCTTGTTCCCTGAGGGTTGGCATAAAAGGTGAATTAATGTGGCACCAAACATGACATTAAAAGCATTGGATCCGGCCCTGGCCTGTGTGGTTCAATGGGTTGGTCATCCTCACGTGAAGCAAAAGGTTGCTAGTTCAATTCCTGGTCAGGGCATGTGCCTGTATTGCAGGTTCCATCCCCGGTCGGGGCACGCATGAGAGAGGCAATTGATCAATATTTCCCTCTACTTCTCTTTCCCTTCTCTCTAAGCATGTCCTCAGGTGAGTTAAAAAAAATGAAGGAAAGTGAAAAGACAACCTACAGAATGAGAGAAAATATCTGCATTTCAAATATCTAATAGGGACTTGTAGCTAGAATAGAAAAAGAACTCTTTCAACTCAGTGAAAATGAAGATAATCCAATTAAAAAATGAGCAACAGGTCCGAATAGTCATTTTTTCAAAGAAGAGAAACAAATGGGCAGCAAGCAGGAGCTCACCATCCTTCATCATCAGGGAAATTCTAAAGAAAACCACAGTGGGGTGCCACCTCACACACTCAGATGGCTAGGAGAAGAGAGACAGATGACAACAAGTGTGGGGGAGGGTGCGGGGCAAGGGGACCCCTTACATACTGCAGGTGGGAAGGCCAAAGGGTGTCTCTGTCCCGAGAAGCAGCCTGTCATGGAGTTGCCACGTGACCCAGCAGTTTCACTTCTTGGGAGCTACCCAACAGAAATGAGGATGTATGTCCACACAAAGACTTGTCATGAGTGTTTACAGCAGTATTATCTATCCGTAAGAGCCAAAAGGTGGAAACAACCCAAATGTCCATCAAGCAGCGAGTGGGTCAATAAAATGTAATATATCCATGCAGTGAAATTCTATTTGACACTAAAAAAAGGAATTTAGGTACTGATATATTCTACAACACAGGAATCTTGAAAAGAACTCACTAGGTGAATAAAGTCAGTTATAAATGATCACCTACTGAATAATTCTGTTTCTACGAAATGCCTGGGAAAGCAAACCAAGGGAGACAGAAAGATCAGTGGTTTCCAGAGTGTGTATGGTGAGTGGTTGAGGGAAATGGGAGGGACCACTGCCATGTACGGGTTTCATTTAGGGGGAATGATGTTCCGAAGTTGATTGTGGGGATGGGTGAACAGGTCACTAAAAGAATTCAGGAAAGCCATTATCCGTACGAAAGCATAAATCTCGTAGTGAGAAAATGATTCCCTTTTCAATTCAGTTTTAAACTTTCTGATTGAGTTGAGGAGTCTCAGTTTCTCAGTTTAAAGATCTGCTAACAGATCTTTAACATCTCTGTAAATTTTTATTGGAATTTTTTATTGATTTTTAAAAAGACAGTGAAACATCGATTTGTTTTTCCACTTACTGATGCATTCATGGGATGATTCTTATATGTTCCATGACCAGGGATCAAACCCACAGCCTTGACATATGGAAACAATCAATTGAACTTCCTGGCCAGGGTCACCTCTGTGATTTTTTTATAACAGAGAGATAAGGGTGCAGGTGCAGACAGGAGTGTGCAGCTAGAATTTACAAAAACCGCATAAGCCAAGTTTTGATGGCAGTGAAGAATTGCTGGAGTTTGTCGCCCCCACTCTAGATCTCCTGGGGGTTGGTGCTGGGGTGGTGAGGGGTAAGCAGGGATGTGCTCCTGAGCCTCGCCTGTCCTGCTGGGAAATCTGAGTGATTGCTTCACTTTTTTGAGCCTTCGACTCCTCTGGAAATGGAGCATTCTGCCATGCACAATTTTAAGGGAGTTTGAATGTATGCCATATTCGAAGGCCTATGCATCACACACTGCTAACAATGGGGACTCACACCCAGGGCTCCCTCGGATGCCCCCGGGTCTGTAAGGACTGCAGGCCAGAGCTTGTAGGTTGACATCAAATGAGAGTTGGACCCAGGGAGTGGGCTGCTGTGGCCCCAAGGGGGCCTGGACCTTTATTTTACAGGTAGAGGCAATGGTCCAGGGGAGAAACAGGTTTCTTGCGTGTGGTTTGTTTGGGTTCTTTCTCCTTGGTCCTACTGGAATTACAGAGCATAACTGGTACTTAATTCACAGGTCACCTACCTAACCCCTCACTTTGCAGGTGAGGGCTCTAGGAGCTGCAGGGAGCAGGCCTGGCCGGGACAGGACTGCAGCCAGGCCCCCTGGCTCTTCACCAGGGCTCTTTTCCTTAGAGGCCTCTTCCTTCACCTTGCTCATCAAAGTGGGGTCCAGTTTTCTTTAGCACCTGTCTGGGGCTCAGCACAGGAGGTCTATGTTGTTTGGGGCATCATGGTTTCAAGCCTCAGAAACTGGCTCTGGATAGCTTAGGGCAAAAGGGGAACTTTCTGGAGCAAAGGACCTGGAACTCCTGAACCAGGCCCAAGTAGAGGCAGGGCCTGCGAGGTGACTGAACGGGGCTCTGGCGCTTGGGGACAGCCCTGTCTGTGCTCCCTCAGTTCTGGTCACAGCCTCCCCTGGGCCTGGGAGGATAAGCCCTGCACACCAGTGGGAAAGGTTGCTCTCTGCCACATGGGCATCCACAGAAGGGTATGTCCTGGAAGGCGTGGAGCAGAAGCTGACAAGACACAGCGGGGTGGGCAGATGCCTCCTAAGCCCATGGGATTGCTCTTACCTGCTGGTGACCAGCTTTCCCCCACGTTGCCAGGACTCCTTTTGGAGAAGTGGGAAAAGCTACATGCAGAACATGCTGTGTGATGCTGAGCTGTGAAGGAGCCCTGCTGGCTAGCACAGTGTGGACTCCACTGTGGAGATTTTGGTTCTCACACCTGTGACTTCAGTGGTTGAGTCAGGGCCATCCTGGTCTGCCCAGGCTGTTGGGAGATGCACTGAAGTGGCAGGTCTGGTTTTGGCACTGTACTCACTACGCCATCATTAGACCAGGCCTGGGCATGCGGCCTGGTGCCCTGCAGGGCAGGCTGGTGCCATTTGCCCTATGGCCCGACTGAATCTCACGGGTCCACCTCCAAAAGTCAGAAGGTCTGCCTTTCTCTTCCAGTCCTAAGCATTTCAGGAGCCATGGGCTTCGGTGCAGATATGGCCAAGTCCCAGAACCACACCATGCACAACCAGTCCTGAAAATGGTGTAGAAATGCCATCAAGAAAACCCAATGACAAAGATATAAATCTCTTAAGGGAGTAGACCCCAAGTTTCTGAGGAACATGCACTTTGCCAAGAAGTACAGCAAGAGGGCCTGAAGAAGGTGTAGGCCAACAACACCCAGGCCATGAGCATGCACGCCAGGCTGTCAAGGCCCTTGTAAAGCCCAAGGAGGTCAAGCCTGAGATCCCAAAGGGCAGAAGCCACAAACTCAGTCAGCTTGCCGTATCACTCACCCCAAGCGTGGGAAACATGCTTGAGCTGCATTGCCAAGGGTCTCAGGCTCTGCTGGCCCAAGGCCAAGGCTCAAACCGATGCCCAGGCCGTGGCTGCAGCTCAAGCTCTCACTACCAAAGGTGCCCAGGCCCCCAAGAAGGCTCCACAGTCAAGGTCCCTGTCTCCCAATGTGAGGACAGAGAGACCCCTGGGCTGCTGTCCACATGGGGTTAGGGTTCTCCTGTGCTAGTTGTACAAATAAACCTGAGGCAGGGTCTATCAAATGAAGAAGGAGCAGGAAGAGAAGGAGAAGAAGAAAGAAGGAGGAGAAGAAGGAAGAAGAAGGAGAAGAAATGAAAGGACGAAAGGATACATTTCTCTTGGAACTAAAAATAGCTTGGGGAACTGGAATCTTACCAGAGGCTGGCATGTGCGGGGATTCCTGTGACAAGTGCATGTGTGTGTTTCAGAGCAAGGTCAAGTTTGGAGGGACAGCAAGCTGATGCAGGGGCATGCTACCTTGTCCTCTGTCAAAATCTGGATCCTTCTGTTTCTGGAGCAGTTTCCTGTTTTCTTTTTATTCTTTACAGTTACCTCATAGTCTTGGTGCCAGAGGTTGCAAAAATGATAAGGCCCAAAGCTCCCTGACCACTCACAGCACAAGAGGGATCCATGGTATGAATGGGACCACCCAGACCTGAGAATGAACTGGGGTGAACCGATTTGCTGGGATCTAGATATGTATATCAGGAACCGTGTGGACACATCCCCCACGCCTGTTTCTTGGGATGTCATGTGTAAGCACCTGTTCGACTTCGTGGCCTTCATGCTGTTCATGTTTTGGGTCAGGGAGATGTATCCTCCTACCAGCCTGTGGCACCAAAGCAGTATCCTTATAATAATCTGTTCCTGGAATGAGGCGGTGATCTCACCAAAGAGCCTGAGCCGGTGGTTCACTATGAAATCTGAGGAGGCTTCCTGGACTTTGTGCCTCCTGACTGACTCCCTCATTCCTAGAGATTTAACCTTAATGAAATCCCTAATATAGTAGTGCTGTGGTAAAAAAAAACAAACAAAACAAACAAACAAAAAAACCAAACCTGACAGACCTGGTGCCAGTTATGAACCTTGGGAGGCTCGTGGGCAGCAGCCCATGAGCCGCTGAGCTTGGTGAACTGGGCACCTGCAGGTAGAGACAGCATGCTCATTTGCTTTCCTACGATGCCCCAGCTCTGAGAGTGTGAGTGCTTTGAATGCTTTAAAATCTAAAGTAACAGGATAGCTGTTAAGCCTTTGGATTCTTAATAATTTTTTGACTTTTTATTTCCATTTGTAATGACTATTTCATACTAAACCAAATAGCGAAGAGACAGGGCACAGAAGAAGAGAGAGGTAGACAGGCATCTTACAATGCATGAAGCTCTGAGAAGTGGTGGTTTGATCCGGAGACCAGAGAACTACCAGGCTCCAGGCCCTGCAGTGGCCTGAGGGTCAGGGACACAGCCCTTTCCATGAACCTCTCTTCTGGTGGGCTTGGGCGCACAGTCACAGAGTCCCCTCTGTGGGACACCAGGCTGTCCAGACACTCTCGCTGGAGTCCCTTAGACCATGTGCTTCAGGGATTTCTTTATTGTTTATAGAGTTGGGAGAGGAAACGGGGGCACGTGATTGGCCTCCATGCTCAGGTGCTCCCTGTCGGTCCTGGGGTGCTCAGGGCTGGCCTTGAGATGGCAGTCTTTGGTTTCAGGGAGATCACATGTGGGGTGGTCATCCATTGGTCTCAGAGTCGTCAGCAGCTGGCCTCGGTGGGTTGAGCCTCTGGTCTTAGGGCAGGTGCCACCACATTCATCACTGTGACATCGTGTGTGTGCCCCCCAGTGCCAGTTGGACTGGATTCTGTGAAGACTCTGTCGAGTTTGTCCATGGGGGAGCACTGTCAGGGAGAGGTTTCTGGTTGTCGTGAGGAAACCCGAGTAAACTGGCCCTGCCCCATATCCTCAGTTATCTCAGGGCTCTCTCATGCCCTCAGGTGGGACCTGGGAAGACCCCTTCCCGGGCACTTGGCTAACTTGGGCTCTAGTTCCTGACCATAGAAAGGCCCTGGGGAGCATCAGACAGAGTCAGGGCCCTCAGGTCACCCAGCGGCCCTCACTAGGAAGCCAGCCAAGGAGGAAAGACCAACCCCCCGCATGTAGGGAGACCCCATACTTCTGTGGTCTCTCAGGCTAAAGAGCACTGCTCCTCATCAAGCCAGGTTCCTGGTCATTGTCATGCTGGGTCTCTCCAGAATGACCCTGGGGCCCCAGGCCTGGGGCGCAGATTGCTCCCAGTCTGAATAGAAGGGCCCCTTCAGAAGAGGGGGTATCCTCACTGGGCTGATGCCCCACTACCCTAATTGCCACGGTAGACCCAGGGGCCCACCCAGCCTATGCCCCTTCTGCCTGGGACCTGGGGTCTGACTCCTAGACCTCAAGGCCCCCAGGTCTAGGCCACCATTGTGTCGTTTGGAAGGCAAGTAGATGGATGACGCCATTGGCTTGCAGAGTGGAGGTTGCACCTCCATATGCCTGGTTCTGAGTGCACCCAGGCTGCATGTGCCCCTAGAAGTCACTGAGCAAGGAGAGGGACACCTCCTCTCTAGGCGAGTAGGGGGCCCAGGGAGAGGCAGCACTTGGCTGGGGTTACCTGTCCTCATAGAAACGATTCTGGGAACCCAGACTTCCAAACTCAAGGACTGCTTACCCACTGCTGCCCTGCAGCTAATTCCCACATGTCCTTGAAGGGCTACTGTCAATGAGGTGGGTTTGAGACACCAGTCTGCCCCAAACCCACATGTAGGAACATCACTGCAGCACAGAGGAAATCACTCTCTGTTTTAAACACTCTCACACATGAGCCAGTGGAAGGGACTGACCCATGGTGTCCTGCCCTCCCTGTCTGTTTATCTCAGAGGTCCCACTGTTCTGAGGTCATTCATTCATTCCACAAGCATTTGCTCACTTCCCCCTCAGCCTGGCAGGGCCCTGGGACACAAGAATGAGTCATAGTGAGGGAAACTCCAAGGTTCCCATGGGCCTCCCCTCTCCTCTGTCCTCCCACAGCCTCATGACCTTGGCCCCCATAGCTCTGGTGCCTGCCCTTCCTCTGCCTCCTGGTCTCCTTCCCCAGAAGTCCAGGATGCTGGAGACCCATGTCCTTGGGGGGTCTGCTGCTCCTGCTCCTCATCCCTTGGGGAATGGCTGCCCCTTGCATCCCCCACCCACTGGGACCCTGTCTTAGTTTCCTGCAGCTCCTGTAACAAATTACTGAAAACAACCGAAGCTTATTCTTTCACAGTCCTGGAGGCCAAAGTCAAGGTATTGGCAGGGCTGCACACTGTTTTGAGCATCAAGGGAGAATCCAGCTGAACTGGCAGGTCAAATGGGCAATTGGAGAGCCAGCTGTTCTGATGTTTCAGGAGAATCTGGAAATGTCATTTATGTAAAATCTCATGATGCTTAAAGGAGAGCAACTAAATCAAGCCTTTAGAAGCCCCCGAGTGAGGCCATCAGGTTTGCAGAGTGGAAGACCCTGTCTCTCCACAAGAATCAACAATTAGGCAGCTACCTGTGAACAAAAATAGCTCTGGAGAGCTCAGGAGTCCCTTATGAAACTTCAGCAAGGCAGTGGAACAAAACACCTGGGAATAACGGCAAAACGAGAAGGAAGAACAACTCCATTTTGTCTGCATCACCCCAGCCCCAGAGTGACAGTGTTCACAACCAAGAGGGGCCTCCCCATCCAGAAAGCATCCCCTTGCTGGGAAAGGAGAGCTGGGTGAGTCACCAATTCTCCCGGACTCTTGGGCACTACAAGGAGGACTTACTTCAGCTTTACTCCACCCGAGACCTGCAAAGCTGAGCTATGCAGAGATGGATGGACACAAGGGACAAGGGCATAGGCACCAGCATCAGACACACAGAAGGCATGACTGTGCTTTCCTGGGACATGCTCCGCAGAGGACCCAGCAGCTTTTACCGCAGAAGAAACCAGTGGCCACCACCACTGCTATGGACCTGCAGACTTCCTTGCTGAGATTTCTCCCTACAGGCTTCCAAATTCACAGACACCAAATTCCTGAGTTCCTGTGCCCCATCCCCTGCCCCCCATCTCCTGGCCTCTGTGATTACGTGACTGCATAATGCCAGCTTAGACTCCTGTGGCTGAATCCCACCACCGTACATGTGCTCAGGGCTAGCCTTTCTAGCAGGGCACACATGCCACTAGCCTGACTCCTGTCACCAGCCTCCACTGCTGTGTGCATGCCTGTGGGGAGACCTTGTGGCTATGGGAGTGCACAATGACAGCCAAGGCCCCTGTGGCTGCCAGCATGCCTACAGTTGGCCCCAGTTCTGACTGTTGGCCCTGTGCCTCCTCACTTCATGAATATCAGCAACCAGCCCCTGCCACTACACAGGCACCTGCAGCTGGCCCCTGAAGCTGAATCTGTGACACTGCCAGGTCTGGCCACCACTACTGCTGGCCCTGATCCCTAGCCAGTGGATCTGGAGATGCCACTAAGGACCCCAACAGCCCTTGCAGCCACTGTAGAACCCTTACAGCACAGCATGCACCAGTGTGCCTCCACCTGTGGGTGAGGGTCTTTCCTCACTGAAGTCTGGAAATGTGCAGGCACCTGTGTAAGGCTACCAGGATCATGAAGAAGCAGGGGAACATGACACCACAAAAGGAGCAACTCCAGAGAAATGGACACACATGAATTACCTGACAAAGAATTCAAAATAATTATTCCAAAGATACTGAGAGAGCTACAATTTAGCAAAATCAGGAAAGCAATACAATAACAAAATGAGAAGTTCAAAGATAGTAAACAACAAAGGGCCAAAGAGAAAATTTAGAGCCAAAGAATACAATGACTGAACTGAAGACTTCAATAGAGATCTTCAGCAGCAAACGGCACCAAACAGAAGAAAGAATCAATGAACTCAAAGAAAGATTATTTGAAATTATGCAGCTAAAAGAACAAAAAAAAAAAGAAAAGTACTGAAGAAAGTCCATGGGACTTATGAGATGGCATTAAGAGAAACAATCTATGCATTATTTTTAGAGTACTAAAAGGAGAAAAGAGGGAGAAAGGGGCAGGGAGTGTATTTAAAGAGATAATAGTTGAGGATTTCCCAAACCTGGGGAGAGAGTTAAACATCGAAGTTTATGAAGCCAGTAGGTTACCCCCACATTAATCCAATGATCTTCTCCAAGACACATTATATTAAAACTGTCTAAAATCAAAACAAAGAGATAACTTCTAAAAAGAGCAAGAAAAAATTCTCTTATATAGGGGAACCTTATAAGAATATCTCTTTTTCTCAGCAGAAACCTTGAGAGAGTAGAATGATACATTTAAAGTGTTGACAGAAAAATACTAACCAAGAATACTTTACTTGGCAAAGTTGTCCAGAAATGAGGGTGAGATAAAGACTTCCCAACAAACAAATGCTGAGAGTACCTCACCATTAGACCTGCCTTTCAAGAATTGATGAGATGAGTTCTTCAAGCTGAAACAAAAGGATGCTATTTAATGACATGAAAATGGGAAATATGCAAAACACTGTAATATTGAAATACGGTGGTGTGTTAACCACTTAACTCTAGTTTACAGGTTAAAGACAAAAGTATTAAAAATAGGTATAGCTACAATAATAAGCTAATGGGTACATAATATAAAAAGATGTGATTGTGACATCAAAAATATAAGATGTGTGAGGAGAATGAAAGGATAGAGTTTTTGTATAAGATCAAAGTTGTTATCAACTTAAAATAGATTCTGTATACATATATATGTATGTATGATATTTCAAGTAAGCCTCAGAGTACCACAAAACAAAAACCTATAGTAGATACATACAAGATACAGGAAACATATTACACTGCTGTAAACAATCATTAATTCACAAAGGAAGACAGCAAGAGAGGGAGAAAGAAACAAAGGAACTATCAAACAGTCATAAAACAACACAATGGCATTAGTAAGTCCTTACCAATTCAATTATTTTAAATGTAAATGGGTTACATTCTCCAATCAAAAGCATAGAATGACTGGATGAATAGAAACACAAGCTCCAACTATATGCTGCCTATAAGAGACTCACTTCAGCCTTAAGATACACATGGACTCAAAGTGAAGGGACAGAAAAGGTGTTCCACCCAAATGGAAACCAAAGAGAACAGGGGTAGCTATGCTTATATCAGACAAAATTAAGTCAAAAACTGTAACAAGAGGTCAAAAAAGTCATTATATGATGATAAAGTGGTCAATTCATCAAGAGAATGTAACAATGGTAAATATATATGCACCCAGCATTAAAGCACTCAAAGGCATTAATCAAATACTAACAGAACTGAAGGAAGACATAGATAAAAATACAATAACAGTGGGGGACTTTGTGTCTGACTTTCAACAGTAGGTAGATCATCCAGACAGAAAATCAATAAGGAAACACTAGCTTTGAACTGTACTTTAGGCCAAATTGCCCTGACAGACATAACAGAACATGCCATCCAACAGCAGCAGAATGCACATTCTTTTCAAGTGCACATGAAACAATCTCTAGGATTGATTATATGCTAAATCAAAAAACAAGTAGTAGCAAATGTAAAAGAGCAAAATCATACCAATGATCTTTTCTGACTACAATGCTATTAGCAGGAGAAAAACTGAAAAATTCACAAAATATGTGGGAATTAAACAACACACTCCCAAACAACCAATGTGTCAAAGAAGAAATAAAAAGAGAAATAAAAAAGACTTAAAACAAACAAAGATTGAAACACAGTACACCAAAACTTGTGTAATATGGCAAAAGCAGTTCTAACAGGAAAGTTTATAGTGATAAGTGTCTGCAATAAAAAGCAGAGATTTCAAATAAATTATCTAACTTTATGCCTCAAGGAGCTAGTGAAAGAAGAATAGACTATGCCTGAAGTTAGAAGATGGAAGGAGATAGCACAGGTCAGAGCAGAAATAAATGAAATAGAGATACAAAAGATCAGAAGAGACAACTATGAACAGTTATACACCAACAAATTGGACAACCTAGAAGAAATGGATAAATTCCTAGAATAGTACAACCTACCAAGACTAAATCTTGAAGAAGTTTTAAATGTGAATAAACCAATAACAAGTAAGGGGATTGCATTAGTAATCAGTCTCCTAACAGGACCTGATGGCTTCACTAGAAAATTTTACCAAACATTTAAAGAAGAATTAACTCCCATCCTTCTCATACACTTCTAAAAAATTGAAGAGGAAGGAACCCTTCCAAACTCATTCTACAAGGCCAGTGTCACTCTGCCACCAAAGCCAGGTAAGGATACCACAAGAAATGAAAACTAAGGCCAATGTCATTGATGAGTGATGCAAATGTTCTCAACAAAAATTATCAAATCAAATTATTCAGCAGTACATTAAAAGTATCATACACCATATACCATGATCAAGAGGGATTTACCCCTAGGATCCAAGGAGAGTCAACATATGCAAATTAATAAATGTGATACACTACCTTAATAGAATGAAAGATAAAGATCATTTGATTATCTCAATAGATGCAGAAAAGCAATTCATAAAAATGTAACCTCATTTCATGATAATAACCTCCCAAAAATTAGATATAGAAAGAGCATACCTCACTGTGGTAAAGGCCATACATGATAATTTCACAGCTAATATACTTAATGGTAAAAGATTGAAAGCTTTCCTCCTAAGATCAGGAGCAGGACTAACGTGCCCACACCTTACCACCCCTCTTCAACATAATACTAGAAGTCCTAGCCAGCACAGTCAGGCAAGAAAAAGAAATAAAAGGTATTAGAATTGGAAAGGAAGAAGTGAAATTGTCTCTGTTTCCTAATGGCATAATCTGTTACATAAAAATTCCAAGAGACTCCACCAAAAAAAATTGTTGGAAGTAACCAACAAATTCAGTAAGATTCAGGATACAAAATACACATACAAAAATCAGTTATGTTTCTGGGTTCCAGCCAAGATGGAGGCATAGGTAGAAACCCTTCGTTTCCTCACACAACCAAAAGGAGGATAGCAACCAATCTAAAATCAATAAACAACCAGAAGTGCCAGAAAATCAAACTGCATGGAACTCTGACAACCATGGAATTAAGGAAACAGTCAAACAGAACAACCAGACTGGTAAGGCGGCAGATGGAAGGAAAACGCAGCAAGGCAGTGGACTGCACAGGCGGGGCTGTCTGAGAAACTGCAGCAAGGCAATGACTGTGCGGGTCAGGCTGGCTGGGGTGAGGCGGCAGGCTGCACAGGCGGTGCTGACTTATGGGGAAACTGAGACTCAGAGCTGGCTGTAGACTACGGTGGTTGCCGTGGCAGGAGAAACTCCCAGTCTCACACAAGAGTTTGTTGGAGAGTGGGCTGGAGTGGAGCAGGTGAGCTGCATTGTTCCCTCTCTGGCCCCTCCCCCACAGGCAGCGCTGCAGCACGGCAAGGAGGGTTGCCTGCCCTGGTGAATACCTAAGGCCCTGCCTCCGTAAACTTACAACTTAACAGGGGCCCTGATCAAAGAAATAGGTCAAAATGAAAGAACAGAGCAAACTTCAGAAAGAGAGCTAAATGATGAGGAGATAGCCAGCCTATCTGATGGAGAATTTAAAGCCCTGATAATCAACATGCTCACAGAACTGATTGAGCTTGGTCAAAAAATGAAAGATAGCCAAAATGAAATAAAGCAAAATATTCAGGGAACCAACAGCGACAGGAAGGAAACCAGGACTCAAACCAACGATTTGGAACAAAAGGAAGAAATAAACATCGAACTGGACCAGAATGAAGAAACAAGAATTCAGAAAAGTGAAGAGAGACTATTGAACCTCTTTGACAACTTGAAACATTCCAATATCTGAATTATGGGGATGCCAGAAGGAGAAGAACAACAGCAAGAAATTGAAAACTTATTTGAACAAATAACGAAGGAAAACTTCCCCAATATGGCAAAGGAAACAGACTTCCAGGAAGTCCAGGAAACCTAGAGAGTCCCAAAGAAGTTGGACCCAAAGAGGAGCACACCAAGCCACATCATCATTAAGTTACCCAGGATTAAAGATAAGGAGAGAATCGTAAAAGCAGCAAGAGGAAAGGAGTTACCTACAAAGAAGTGCCCATAAGGCTATCAGCTGATTTCTCAGAAGAAAACTTGCAGGCAAGAAGGCGCTGGAAAGCAGCATTTGAAGTCATCAAAGGCAAGGACCTACATCCAAGATTACTCTGTCCAGCAAAGCTATCATTTAGAATGCAAGGGCAGATAAAGTCATTCCCAGATGGATTAAGGACTTAAATGTAAGACCTGAAACCATAAACCAATAGCACAAGTGACAAAAGCAAAAAATCAACAAGTGGGACTATATTAAATTAAAAAGTTTCTGCACAATAAAAGAAATAAAATGAAAAGGCAACCTATGGAATGGAAGAAATAGTTTCAAGACATAGTAGTTAATATTCAAAACATATAAGGAACTCATTCAACTCAAGAGCAAATAATAAGAGTAATTAATAATAATCTGATTAAAAGATGGACAAAGGATCCGAACAGACATTTTTTCTAAAGACATACAAATGGCCAAGTACCTGAAAAGATGTTTGGTATCACTGACCAACAGGGAATGCACATCAAAACCACATTGAAATAACACCTCACGCCTGTTAGAATGGCTGTTACCATAAAGGTAACAAGTGTGGGTGAGGATGTGGAGAACAGGGAACCCTAGTGCACTGTTGGTGGAAATGTAAATTGGTTAAGTCACTTTGGAAAATAGTAGGGAGGTTCCTCAGAAAATTAAAATTAGAGCCACCAAGTGATCCAGCAATCCTCCTTCCAGTTACATATCCAAAGAAAAGGAAAGAGATCAAGGAGATGCCCACACTCCTGTGTTCACTGCAGCACTTTTTACAGTGGACATGGAAGCACCTAAGTGGCTGTCTATGGACAACGAACTGATAAAGAAATATGGTGCATATATGCCATGGAATGTCCTTCAGACTTTCTAAAGAAGGAAACCCTGTCGTTTGTAACAACATGGCTGAAACTGCAGGACATTAGGCCCCAGAAAGACAAATACTGCACGACCTTGCTTATATAGAGAATCTAAACCAGTCAAACTCACAGAGGCAGAGAGTAGAATGCTGGCTGCCAGGCTTGGGGAGGGGCAGGGGAGTAATGGTCAAAGTGCACAGAATCCCAGTTACGCAAGAGAGTTGAGTTCTGGAGACCCACCACACAGTCAGTGCCCACAGCTGATGACACTGTTATGTGCTTAACGTTTGCTACAAGGGTTGATTTATGTTGTGTTCTTGACATAAAAAATGATAATAATAAAGGGGATGGGAGGACACTTTGAGAGGCAATGGGCATGTTTATGGCCTTGGTAGACAGCAGTGTTGGTTTCACAAGTGTATACTGGTACCCAAACTCATGGCTTTCTAGACATCAAATATGTACAGCTTTTTACATGTCAATAATACCCTAATAAAGTGGTTTTTAAGAAACCAAAACACACTGCTGAATGAGTCATGAGTGAGTGAGATAAAGAAAATGTATCCGCAGGTTGGCACAGTGGGGGCCCCTGTGTGAAACCACTGCTATGTGGACACTGGACCAAAAGATCAAAGTGTGGCAGCTGGACAGGGCAGTAACCAAGCATGGTCAAGGGGAGGGCAGGGCCATGTGCAGTGGTGGCCAGGGGCTGCTGAGTCAATGTTTGAAGGGAGAAGCAGAGTTGACCAGATGGCCAGAGTGGAGGGCAGAAGCAGAGCCTCCTAAGCTGAGGGGCAGGTCAGTTCAGGGGCAGGGAGGCCCAGCCAGGCCCCCTGTGTAGGAAGGACAGAGCTGACCTAGCGACCGGTGCAAGGTATGTGAGCTGGGGGCAGGATGGGCAGGCCCCAAGCTTTGCATGCTGGGGTGCAGAGCAGCCTGGAGTCCTAGGGAGCTGGGCCCAGCGAGAGCACCAGGCAGGAGTGCCACAGCGGTCTTGCAGGGGGCGGCAGTCTTGCCAGGGGGGTGGCAGTGCAGTTGCTGTAGAGTCAGGGCTGTGACTGCTAGGGCCAAGGGGTGCACAGTTCGGGTGCTGGGGGCTATGGCTCCCTGCAGGGGCACACAGGCTCCACCCATGGCACCCCTGCCCAGCGACGTGGAGCCCCCACCACTCAAGCCTGCTTTTCCCAAGGAAAGCTGGAGTTCCATTTTTGAAACGTTTAAAGTCTAACCACTTTGAGTATTGGGTTCACAACTTTGAAAATACTGTTGGGGTACAGTGAACATGTCTGTGGGCAGATCCAGCCCTGGCTGACAGCTTGACCTTTGCCTTGGACTTAGGGCTCCTGGGGATGGGGTGGCACTGGTCCATCTGTGGTGCATCTTGGTGTCCACCTGGGGCCACACACAGGCCCAGAGTGGTACTTCAGTTCCTCCCAGCTGTTCTGGACAGTTTGGCCTTGCAGACCCAGATGAGGAGAGTTGGAATACTCCCAGGTGGGGGTGGGAATAACCTAGCAGAGCCCTTTTCCCAGATAGTCCTGTGACCCTGGCCTCAGTGAATGGAAGTGGATATTGTGGGCAGATGGGCCCCTGCAGCCCTGGTCTGTGACCTTCCTGGCCTGGGGTTCTGGTTCCAGCACCTATCTCTGCCAGGTGGGAGATGCTGCCTTCTGGGGCCCCATTGCTACTCTCCTGTCTGCTGTGCTCTGGGAATCTGAACCATCTCATCTTTGCCCTGCAGGCTGGCCTGATCCGTATGGAAGAGGAGGAGTTCTTCATCGAGCCCCTGGAGAAGGGGCTGGCAGCCAAGGAGACCGAGCAGGGTCGTGTGCACATGGTATATCGCCGACCATCCACCCCCAGGCTCCCTTCTCTGGGTGGGGCACAGGCCCTGGACACAGGTAAGACTGCTGCAAGTGTGAAGGCTGCATGGTAAGCCTTGGACATCTGTCCTGGGGACCCAGGCACCCCTTCTGCAGGCCTGGTCAGGCTGAGGCTGAACCCTGCATTGTTGACCACAAAGCACAGTGAGGGTGCTGGGGTGCACAGGATCACAAGCCTGCAGGTGTAGGGCCTCCAGAGTTGGCAGTGAAAGCTGCCTGAGGGTCCACCTTCTTCTGCCCAAGGGCCAGGAAGAATCAGGGAGCAAAGGAGGCCCATACCAGTCCTGCAGCCCTGTCCTACAGGCCCAAGACTGAACCCATGTCTGTGACCCTGAGCCTCTGAAGACATCCGCATCCTGCAGACAGCCTCTCTCCATGGCCTGCATGTCGTGGCTGTGGCCATGGTGACTGTGCCTCCTTGATTGCTTGCAGAGAAGGTCCCAAGGGCTCCATCAGCCCATGGTAGGAGGGGAGTGCACCGCAAAGGCCCAGGCGCTCCCAGCAGGTTCCTGAACCTGCGAGACTTGCACAATTTCATTTTTTTTTTTCAGCTTAGAGCCCTGTGCACTATGGGCCAGGTGTGTGGGAGGACCCACTAGATAGGCACAGTGACAGCCTCCCCTCCCCTGCTGCAGCCACTTGGAGCACTCTGGCAGGACAGGCTCCTGGCCAGTCCAGACTTTTCCAGCATTCCGGGGATCTTGGGTCACAGTGAGGCCAGGTTGGGGTCTGACTGTGGTCCCAGCAGGCCTCACAGGCCCTAGGGCCCCAGGGTTGGATGAGACTACCCTGCCTATGCCTGGCTCTTGTGCAGTGGGCTCAGGCCTCAGCCTCAGGTCCTGGACCCCTGGCTGCTGGCAGGTGGCAACAGGCACAGAGGCCTGGGTCTTAGGTGAGGTGCATCTGCAATCTGCATGTTTAAGTGATCCCCAGCAGTGCCGCTGGGCCAGCCCACACCGCCCCCCCCCCGCCCCCCTGCCGGCTATCATTGGCAGAGACTCTCCCCTACCTGCCCCAGCCCTGGCTTATTTATCGTAGGTCTCCAACTTCCCAGCTTGAGGGATAAGTTAGGTGCAGCCTGCAGGGCAACATTCTGATTTCAAGGAGCAGTGTCACATATCTTTGCAAAGGAATTGTTCCATCAGGAAGCCTAGCACTCTCTGGAGCTGATAGATACTTGTGGCGGTCCCTTCATCCCGGTGATAAATTGCTGTATGTCTGGGCTGTGAACAGGGAGCCTCCACTGCTCTACTCTCCTCAGACTCAGCCCCTCCTTTCTGTTTCCCAACCTGGGCTTCTCTACAGGGGGAGGAATGAAGAGGAACCCCACAGGGTGTGGCTGGAAGTGAAAATGGGCAGGGGAAGTGCCTCAGAGCAGGGCCTACCAGGGCCCTGGCCTTGCTCCCTGATGGCCGGCTGCCCTTGGGCCAGTTTGAGCCCCTGGCCTCGTCTTTTCTTTTGTCCCATGGGGTTAGAAAAGCCTGTGTCTCAAAGAGCTAAGGTTCTGCTACTTTGTGCTTTAGGCCTGGGTCTTCTGGCCTGGCCTCTGTTGGTGGTCTTGGAGGTCTGGCTCAAGCTGGCTGCAGGGCTGCCCATGACCTGGGCAAGTTTCCAGTCCCACCTTCCATGTGGTGCTTGTCTTCCTGAACTGGATGACCTCCTCCATGGCCTGGCTGGCCTGGCCTCGTTAGCCGTGCTTCTGCTGGTCTTCAGGAATCTTCTATTAAATCTTCCCCTCCCCCCATATTCCCTTATTTATCAACTTCAGTGAGAGCTTGGAACTCGGAACTTAAGAAAGGAATTTCAAACTCAGAATAAGTCCAGAAACCACTGGCTTACAGGGGTGTCAAACTCATTTTCACCAGGGGCCCCATCAGCCTTGCAGTTGCCTTCAAAGGATCGAATTTAATTTCAACTCCTTAACAGTTAAGGAGTGGTTACATTTATGCAGTCCTAAAATTATTTCAGCCCTTTGAAGGCAACTGCAAGGCTGATATGGACCCCAGTGAAAATGAGTTTAACACCCCTGGCTTAGAAGATGCTGGGCAAGGCCAGCTACACTGTTTGGGGGCTGTGGCTACACTGGAAGGGGCAGGGGGAGCCTGCCCTGGCTGGGCTCTGGGCCTCAGCCCTGGGCTGTGCGTGTGCAGGCTATAGGCCAAGTTGCCTTTCCCTGAAGTCCCTGCCTGGCCTTGTGTGGGTGGCTTGGTCCCCAGACAGCATATTTCTCCCTGGATGTGCCTGATTGTTCCCACCTGCCCAGGACTGAGGCACTCACTGGCTGAATCTGTGTCCAGATTCGTGTTATATTGGGGCTCGGCTGAGGGCCCCAGGTGATATCAGATGGCACAGAACAGCCCTCTATCAGCCTGAGTCCAGTGAGGGCCCACAGTTAGACACAAATGGTAAAGCAGTGTCCTTGGCTGGCTATGTTTGCTCCTTGCGCTTTCCTGCAAGAAAACAAGAGCCCGGGGACCTGTGTGTATGCCTACGCAGCAGGGGAACCCTTCTCCAGGTGAATTCTGACAGGGATCCTGACGTGTCAATGTTGCTCCTGCAGGCTCCTGAAAGCACATTTGAACTTCTGCCATTACTGGTGAGCGGTGGGTATGGTGGATCCTCTGGGGAAGGGGAAGCTCCTGTCCTGGGCCTGGCAGGGATGGGGTGGGCATGTCCCTCCCACATGTCTCCTCCAGGATGTTGGGACACATTGTCCTGTTTTCCCCGGGGAAGCCAGCCAGATGCTTCCTAGAGTGTCTCAGGGGTTCTCCAGGCCTCAGAGACTCATCATCACTGATAGTCTCCACTGCCTGAGGGCAGCTGCAGGGTCTCAGATGGGAATAGCTGGAAAATGCAGGTTCTACATGCTTCATGGACTCAGGCAAGCATTGGGTGTATGCCTAGCAGCCTAGTGTCACCAGCATCACTCTTGGGTCCTGGAGGAGAATGTGGGGTGAGCCAGTGGCTGAGAAAAAGGGGAAGGAGGGCTTTTCTCTCCACACTGACTATGGGGTATGGCAGAAGCTTCTCTGCTGGGCACTCCTGGGCTCCAGAACCTGGCTGGAACAGGAGGGCGGAACTCGGAGCCCAGGGTGCTAGGGTGGCCTTTCAGGGAAAGGTCTCTCTCAGGCACCACAAGTCCCATTCTCTGTCCCCCCAGAGCCAGCCCTGTGACCCCGGGCAGTATGTTGGGGGTAGGGGTGCATGTGACACCCATATCTCTGGGATGTGTGCATTTGCACCTACACGAACACTTGCCCCAGATCAAGGTCTGGGCTGCTGCCTGAGCCCAGCCCTAGCTGCCGTCTGCCAGCCCCATTGTCTGCAGTTGTTGAGGGGAAACTATGGCTGGGGGGTGAGGGCAGAAGAGCCGTGGCTGGTGGTCCTGGCACACCTTGCCCCTCCTAGTCTTAGGCTGCTTCACATGTTGCCACCGACCAGGAAGCTGCAACCAATGGCAGTTTATTCTCTTGCACGCTGAAGGGTGGAGTTCATGATGAGTGTCACTGGGCCGGAATCAAGGTGTTGGTCAGGCTGCGCTCCTTCCAGAGGCCCGAGTGGGGAATCCATTCCCTACCATTCCCAGTGGCTGGTTGCTGCTGACACCCCTTGGCTTGTGGCCATGTCACTCTCACCTCTGCCTCTGTGGTCACATTGCCACCTCTTCTATGTGTGTGTGTGTGTCAATGTCCCTCAGTTTCTCTGTCACCAGGATGCATGTGATTACAACTAGGACCCTCAGATCATCCTGGGTGATGTCCCCTGTCTCAAGACCTGTAATCTAATTATATCTTCGAAATTCTTTTTTTGTCCTATAAGGTAACATTCCCAGGTTCCAGCAATTAGGACCTTGTGTCTTTGGTGGTGTGTGAAACGGGTGCCCATCTATCAGGAGTGATGCTTCAGGCCTTTCTCATCTCTTCTCAGGGGACAGTGCTCAGGCACAGGCTAGGCAGGCCCCTTGGCCTTCTGCCTCTGCTGGAGCCCTCTCCAGGCTGTGGGCCTGCTGTGGCTGGGCTGGGTAGAGACTGGGCCATGCCATGGCTAGGGTGGTCTCAAGACCATGGGCACAGGGAGATCAGCCTTGCTGTTGGTGCTGAGTGTCTGGCTGTCAGGGTGGGGTGAGGTGTGAACTTGGGTCTTGGGAAGGTCCCCACAGGGCTAGGAGAGATGCAGGGTTAAAGGCTAGGCCTGTGGTATTTCTTCCAGGCCCATGGTGCCCTTGGCAGAAGGCCTTGCCATCCTAAGATGAGAGCTGCAAACTGGGAGGCCCCAGGGACCAGCAGGCAATCCAGTGAGGGTGGCAGTAGGGGCAAGAAACAGCTGCACCACCCTGTGCCTGGCTGTCACTTCCCTGCTTATGACACAGACCTGGACACAGAGAGTCGGTCTCTGCTGAAAGGGGAACAGTGGCATGAATGCAGTGGCACGCAGCCCTGCTGGCCTCCTGGGCACAGGGCAGAGCAGAGACCCCTCCTCAGCTTCCTACTGTGAGCTGGTGGGAGTGTGGGCTTGGGGCGGCAACCCTCCTACGGCCAAAAGGATAGACATCAGAAGTTCTATGTGAACTCTCCTCATTTTCAAATGCTGCTTCAAAGTTCTAAAAAGCACCATGTAGGCTGAATAAAACATGGTCCCCATTGGCCACCTGTGCTTATGAGACACAGAGGCAAAATGTCCCCTGTACCTTCTGGGTCTGCTCTCCTGGGTGCTGGGGCAGAGGAGGAGCTGTGTGTGAGCCCTGCTGGCTGGTGGGTGGTTCCAGTCCCCTAGAATAGCCTCTGGGCCCCTGGGCACCCCCTGCCCCACCCCATCTTACACCAGGCCCCTGCAGAAGGAAGAGCCGAAGGAAGAACAGTCAGACAGCTCAGCACCCATGATCTCGGCTGCCCCCTCCTGGGAGGCAGCCAGTGAGTACCAGTCCTCAAGGGGCCTCCCTGGTAGGCAGCATGGGCATGCCGCCCTGGGGAAGGCTCTTTCCTGCTGCTGTCAAGGAGAGCCTGTGAGAGAGAGAACAGGGCTGCCAAGTCTTCACCCAGCAGCCATGGTCCTTCCTCCCCACTGACCTGCTGCAGGTTTCTAGGCCTGTGAAGGGTGGAGCCACTCTAGGTGAACAGGGCCAGGAACCCATGCTGGGAGATCTTGGGCTACCACCATGCATGTTCCAGAGCCGGGGTGGCCCCCTGCAGCCAGTGGGCAGCACTCCCCACCCTGAGCAATGCAGCAGAAAGTGGCCTGAGGGCTAGTGCTGCATTTTTGCCAGCTGGAGGCAGAGAAGCCGAGCAGTTGGGGGAAGGGGGCAGAGGAGTGCGGGTTCTAACTTGCTGGAAGCCAGGTCAGGGGGGCTCTTGGCCCTGAAGTCGTTAGCACAAACTTAGTGGCTCACAACAACTCACATTTATTCTTTTATAGTTCTGGAGGTTGGAAATGGATCCTTGTGGGCTAAGCTGAAGTTGTGGGCAGGACCAGTTTCCTCTGGAGGCTCAAGGGAAAAACACTTCCTCACCTGCCTCAGCTGCTGGTGGCAGCCAGGTCCCGGGTTCCCGGCCCCATCCCACTGCCCCCCACGCCATGGTCACAGCAGCTTCTCCTCCTCTGTTGGGGCTCCTTCTGTGTCCCTCTGGTCAGTGGCCCCCTGGGATAATCAGCATAATTTCCCACCTTAGTATTCTTAACTTATATCTGCAAAGTTGCTTTTCCCATGTCAAATAACACGGGTTTGGGGACCATGCCGTGGATATCCTACGATTCAGCCTGCCCAGTGTCTTAGTGTGGAGGAGGGGAGAGAGGGGCCCTTGGCTGCCTTTGCACCCAAGGCCTGGCCAGTGTCTCAGGGAAGGGAGCTCTCTCTCTGTGTCCTCAACCAGGCATTTCTGAACCTCTCCCTGAAGTTCTGGGGCCTGGCCTGGCCAACTCAGGGGGTGGCCAGGCTTTTGGACCAGACTTGGCCCCTCCTCAGCTCAGCCAGCAGCTGCCAGCTCACTGAGTGGCAGTGAAAGCCTGGGTGTCTTGGGGCTCAATTCCCTGGGCCCTCTCAGTTCCTCCCCCTCACCCCACCCAGCCCTGCAGCTTGGGACCAGAGGAATCCCACGGAGAAGCACTGATTGTGAAACCTGAGGCAGCTGGCCAGCCCTGGCCTCGGGAGGCATGCTTCAGAACTGTGCGCACCCTTGGCAGAGCCTCTGTGCTCCCTGGCTCTGGCTGGCCCCCCAGACAGCCATTGGAGATGCCAGTGAGGTGACGTGGACTCACACCGGGAGGGGCCCCTGTGTGTTGTCTGAGGCCTGGAGTTGTCTGGGGTCAGACCTGGTGCAGCCTTCTCTTCCATGGACAGCTGATGAGTGCTCTGCCTTTCCTTTCCTTGGGTGTGCATTGTGAATGTCTCCCAAAACACTTAGGTTGGTATGTAGCAGTTGTGCCTGTGCTTAGGTCGCACGGGATCTGAGAGTGGAGTCCTGCTGTGCTTTGGTGCTTCTGGGGTTTAATTAGCAAGAGAAGTGTGTCCAGTTGTCTCGTTGGCCCTGGGCTTGAAGTGCTTGCTCTTTGGGGGTCCTCAGCAGAGCAGTCTGGGATGCCTCTGTGGGGAATGAGCTGTCTCCAGGGGCAACCCAACAGGTCCATGGCATGTGTGCTCCACACATGTCAGCTGGCCTGACAGCTGGGCCGGAATATCCATGGAGACTCCATAAGCCCCCATCCATACCCTAGGGGCCCCTAGGGGACAATGGTGAAAGATACCTGTGCTTTCCATACACTGTGGCTACATGGTGGGTCAGAGGGACAAGGGTCCCACAGCTGGTCCCTGCACAGGGGCCTTCTGGGGACACAGAGGGCGCCGAGGGCAGGTGAGAAGTGCTGGGTCCCAGCTTCAAGGATGGGGCTGCAGAGATGGCTTGAAAGATGTCTGAAGGGGACAAAAGGCTGTTCTTCAGCAGCAGAAACTGGGCGTAGGCCCAAGGCTCAAACTCTGCCAATTCGCACCGGGTAGAGGCCCTGTTTCCTCAGAATTTTCTGCAGGTTGGCAAACACTTCAGTGAGATCCAAGCCTGAAGTTTTCTATGAAAATTTCCAATGTCCCTTGACCCATTTTTCTTTGAAATTAATACCAAGCAGTGCTGTGTACTGGGCCCTGGAGGGATGCTAAGCTGGGAAAAGGTCACATAATTAGGTGGAAACATTGATGTCTGCTCATTCTCCCTCCCACTCCCAGGCTTGATTTTTCTCCCTCAGTTCCACTCTGCCTTTTGCGCGCGCGCACACACACACACACACACACACACGCACGCACAGTTGGAGCATGGGCTGGATCCTTGAGCCAGATGTTTCTCACAGACCTCTGGACATGGTCGCGGTGGCCTGGGTCAGCCTTGGACAAGCCTCAGGGAATGTGCCTGGAGTAGATAGAAGAACATGGCAGTGGAGTCTGGCTGGAGCATGTCCTATTGGATGTCCAGGCAGGGTGATGGTACCCTTCAGACCCGGTCAGGGTTTGGGGACAGCCTGCAGGACAGCGGGGACCTGAGGAGTAGGGGAGGGACCGGGTGGAGGAGGGGATCTGGGAGCTGGGCCTGCACAGAAGAGGGTGCTGCCAGTCTGGGCTTGAAGGGACCAGCTGCCTGGCAATGCTCTGCAGTAATGGGGGTGTGAGAACAGCACCTGCAATGCTGAGATGGGCCGCAGGCTCAGAGGGAGATCCTTCTCTCATTCTTCCATTAAGTCCTTCCTTCATTCAGCACATTCTTACTACACATCCACTGTGCTTTAGGCTGGATTGGGTTGGAAACACAACAGGGAATGAACCAGATGGAGTATTTCAGAGCTCACGGGCTACTGGGGGAGACACATGAGCAGGTGCTGCAGAGATGGGTAAATCCACGAGCAGTGCAAAGTCTGGGAAAAGGGTAGTGTGAGAGGTCAGGTGAGGGAGGAGCAACCTGCTCCAGGTCACAGGTGCCACTAGTCCAGTTGGAGGGGAGGCCTGGCCTTGAGCAGTAGGATCCAGGCAGAAGGGACAGCCTCTGGGCCAGAGGGCTGGGATGGGTCTGCTCACGTGGAGTTACCTGTGAGGTGGTGGGAAGCCTTGAGAGGCTCTCAGTGGAGGGAGTGGGAGCAAGGAGGCTATGAAGGATGCTGGTGGCCCCGGTGCCTGGGTTCTGGACATTTGCAGGTGGAGCTCACAGGACGTGGGTGAGGGAAGGGATCAGGGATGGCTCCTGGTGTTTGGATGCCCTGAACAACTGGGCAAATGCTGTGTGGCTGTGACAAAGATGGAGGTGGGGATGCTGGTGGAGGCCAGGTAGCTGGGCCAAGTGCAGAAGCCAGAAATAGGGCCTTTCTTTTGGCTTTGGAGCTCGACCCTTCCCCTGCTCCTTGCTCTCTGACTCAGAGGACAAGGTTTCCAGGGCAGATCATGCCACAGCAAGCCCATCTGGCTTGCAGACTCTTGGTGTGGGACTCAGTGGCCTTAGACGTGGCCCCCACAGCTGGGAAGGCTCTGGGGGGCACTGGCTGCTTCTCCACCCTGAGAGGCAGAGGCCCTGCTCTGTGAGATGGGGTTGCTGGGGAGAGTGTGAAGTCCAGGGTTCCTGCAGGCGTGCATGTGTCCATGCAACTCTGGCAGACCCGGCCCTCCGTCACCAGTCTGCACTCTGGGGAGTGGCCCGGACCTGCTAGGATGGATGGAAACCTGTGAGCACGTGCAGTTCATAGGCTATCCACACGGCTGGGGCCTGGGGCTGCGGTAATGTCCTCACCTCTACTTCATTCTCCCTTGGAATTTTGATTTGAGGATCTCCTGGCAGGTAGCCCCGGGTTCTTCTGGTGCTGACCCTGCTGGCCTTGGCCTGAGCCTGCCTGGACACCTGGACCCTGTCTCTGAGCAGCAGCCAGGGAGCACTTCCAGAGAGAATGGAAGAGCAGTTGGATTCTAGCTCAGGATAAGCACAGCTCTGGTCAGAGCCAGACCACTTCCCACTGTAGCTCCCGGAGTCTGCAAATCCTCACCAGTGAGGGAGTTTGCGGCTAATAATTGGGCTGATCCCTCAGCGAAGCAGTGCTGCTTTTTGCTTTAATTTGTGCGTCTTTGATCGCTGGCGAGAATCAATGCTCTGCCAGCATTCGATTACTTTGTATGTCTCCCTCCCCATTTAAGTCCTTTGCTCATTCGTCTCCTGGGGTCTCATATATCGGGATAAGCCCTTCATCTGCTTTAGATATTGACTTTCTGTCACATTTCACACCAGCCTTTCCCCAGGCTGTAGTTCCCCTTTCCTTTTCTGTTTCATTCATTATTATTGCACAAGTCAGACTTTCTGTAGCCCAGTTCTTGGGTGACTCTTCTCCTGCCCCTAGAGCTGCATTGGTACCCCAGGGACAACATGTTTACCCAGGGCCCACCCGGGACAGTGTTCTGCCTCCCTGTGTCCTGTAATCAGCCTGCAGCAGAAGGCCTCGGCTCCCCACACTACTGCCTGAGCAGCTGTGAGAGTCCAGGAGGGGAGGGCAGTGCTGGAGGAGTGCTCGCCCCTGCATGCAGTCCCCAGAGCATGGCAGGCATGCCAGCTATGGGTCCTTTTAGGGACCCCATGGGTGTGGTTGGCATTATCATTGTGACTACTTTACAGATGAGGAAACTGAGGCATGGATAGGTCACAACGGAAGCTGTCAACCCTGTGGAGGCAGGAAGGAGCCAAATAGGACGCAGGGCTGTGTGGCCCCCTGCACAGAGCCTGCTATCCACTCCAGAGCCTGGGCTGACCAGCTGGTGGTCTCAGGCCCACCTGTAGGCTTCCCATCACTGGGACACATGGGCCTTCTGGGCATGGAGGTTCTGCTTATGAGATGCAGAAACTGAGGCCCAGCAGGGCGTGAGGAAGTGTCTCAGGTCACTCAGCACATGAGCTGCATAGGAAATTTTTTGCTATGGAATTCGCAGCATTGGCTACAGTGCCTGGGCACAGTTGGAATGAAATATCTATGAAAAGAAAGAATGAACCCCGCTTCCTCGGGAGGCCTGGCCATGTGGATCTGCTTCCTGGAGAAGTTGTTCCTGGTAGGTTGGAGGGCTTGCCACTTTTATTGTTGCAACAGCTCCTACTGCCGGCTGCAATTCTCGGGTTTGTTGTACAGGCAGGATGTTGCTGGGGCCATGCCTCCCTGGGGCCTTGGCGGCTGAACTGGGGAGACAGGCTGGGGCAGCAGTCACTGGGAGCCGGGGAAGACCAGCCTGGCTGCTCCCAGCACACCCTGACAACCATTCACGGAGCATTGTCTTTGACTATAAAGTGCCCGTGGGAAACATACTCTGTTTATGTAGCTCTTGTTTTATCAGTTCACTCACCACATGTTCACTGATTGCCCACACAGGGCCCAGCACAGAGCCAAGCTGGGACCCCAGGAATGAGACCCACAGAGCCCCAAACCTTGTACAGCTCTTGGTGATGAGTCAACCCATGAATGTCTCACAGTTAGAGATGGTGGGAAATGCCTCCACGTCAGCACAGTGGCTAGAGGTCAGGGTTGAGATCTGAAGTGTGGACTGCAGCTCATTAAGGGAGAGGAAGCTGTGGGAGCAGCAGGGGCAGGGCCCTGTGGGGATTAGACTTGGCCTGTTTGGGGGTCTGGCAGGAGGGGCCCAAGGAGCAGAGCACAGCGGGTGTGGTGGGTGCAGTGTTGGAGCTGGGCCAGTGCCCTGCTGCTGTAAGTGGGGGAGTGGTGAGGCCTGGTTTCCATGGAGAAGGCAGAGAAGTTCAGGGCAGAGATCCGGGATGAGGTCGCTGGCATGGCCAGCACAAAGGGGCGTGGGAATAGAATAGAGTGTCTGGATTAGCAACATGGGCTAATTGAGCAACAAGGATGCTGGGAGTACTGGTAGGTAATTCTCACAGTAGTCAGAGGGGTTGCTGCCCACTGGGCAGAACCACATCCCTATCCATGCTCTCCCCAGAGTCAGAGAGGAACCAAACTCCCTGTCCTGCCCTCACCTCTGCCTGCCCTGGCCCTGCACACGCAGCAAGGTGGTGTTTTCTGGAATTGTCTCCTCTGCTGGAGTCCTAGCCTGGGAAGATCTGCATGTGCCTGGGCCTTTTTTAAGGCTTCTATCCAGATCTTTCTGGACTCACCTTTGAAACCAGTAAAAATGCCATCTACAGAGTCTTAGTTGAGAGAAGCACTGCCTAGAGCTTGGGGGCTTTCTGTGGTTGACATCAGGGATGTAGGCATTTCATGGGGGATGCTGACACCCTCCTTGTCTTCAGGGCTCTGACAATTCATGAGCTGGGGCTGGGCTGGCTGGGCTTGGGGGAGACAAGTGGACTGAGCAGGGGACAGAATCACTTTAGCAGAACAAAGAAATGGGGCACCAGGCCAGTCTGGCCAGACAATGTCCAACAGGTAAAGGACCAAGGGCCACCCAAGGCCATAGGCTGGAAGCCACCATGGACTGTGTGGGGAGTGGGACTCGGGGCAGAGTCAACGAAGCTTCAGTACAGGTTGTTTGATCCAGGGGTTCCAGGAGGCTCAGGGTGGGAAGAAGGGCACTGGTGGCCCCCTCAACTCTGCCCACCTGACCCCGGTATGCAGCTGGGGGTGGCCACAGGCTGGGGAGTGTACATGTGGGGGCCTGTGCCTAGTGCCAGGCTCAGGAGGGACCCCCAGATGGGTGAAAACCACCAAGGATGGGAGCTTCTGTCCCTGTGACCTTGCCCAGAGCCTGGGGGTTGGCGTCCATGGAGGCAGTGAAGGGCACATCTCTGCAGGGTGTCCAATGCCAGCATCAGTGGGGTACAGGACAATGTGGGATTGGCGGCAGGTAGGCTTCTGATTTCTCAAGAGAAGCTGAAGATCATGATTTTATGTAAAACCTCTTCATTTTCAAATGTTGGCAGCTAATTCAAAATTTTTAAACACCATGTATGGGCCAGGCAGGCCCTTGGTGGCAGTGGGGGTGAGAGGTCCCCGGGTACCCAGGAACATGCATCCGGTCAGGGCTCTGGGTGTGGAAATGCACTTGGAGGAATTTTTATTTTCGTCTTAGGAACATCACAGAGAGCTTTCCGGCAGCTCCATTTTTGTGAGGAGGGATCTGCAGTCGTCCTGTTTTTCTTGGAAGCTAGCAGGAAAGCCCATCTGCAGAACATTAGCGGGAAGGGGTGCGGGAGGAGGCTCCTTCCAGGCCTCCAGACAGGCCTGGGCAGGGTGGCTGTTGGGTAGGAACAGCCCCCAGACCCCTGGAAAGGGCCCACCAACCATTGGGTGCCCCCACTGGCCAGGTCAGACAGGGCCTAGGGGGCAGGCCCTGTGGTGGTTGCGCCAGGTGTGGGTGCCAGGGCCCTGAGGCTCTGCTTCCCTTGTGCACTCTGCCATCCACAGGGACCCTGCAGCGTCAGGGGCAAATGGTCAAATGTAGGTGCAGGAGGGTCTGGTCAGATGGCTGAGCTCTTCGTTCTAAGTGGTGTCCAGGAGTTACTTATTCTTGGCCTTCGTCTTCAACAGGGCAAAATGGGGCACACCTTATCCTGGGGCCTTGGACTGGAAGGGGCAGAGGGTCTTTGCATGCTGGGGAGGCCAGCCCTGCAGGACCCATCTTGGGCTACTTCAGAAAACTCAGTTTAGGCACTTAGTGATGGGGACTCCAGGGATCAGGGTCCTCATGTCCCTCTCTTAGTTCCTAGAATGTGACTGTTCCCCAAGGATGGTAGTGGCCCACAAGAGGGTGGCGGGGGGGCAGGCACTGTGCATGACCCTGGTTTGCTGGTCTCTGCTCTGGCCTCATTTTCCCTATCTGTAAAAGTGAGGGGGTTGGATGAAAGCCAGGCCTCACCAGTGGCTCCCAGACTATGTCCCCACAACCGCCCCACACATTTTATTTGAATTGCACCATGTCCTCAGCCACTGTGAGTGAATACTTAAAAGTCACAAGGTTTCAGATGAAAACTTCCATTTTTAGCTTCTCAGAAAGATCAGAAAGTCTGGCATCTCTGGGCCTGTGACTGCAAGCAGTGTTTAGCAGGAAGGGCCAGCTCTTCTAGGCGGGCACCCACAAGCCCTCTTCTCACTGTTTCTCACCTGGCCACCCACTCACGCTGTCCCTGCTGGTCCCAGTTGGCCCTGGAGTGAGAGACTCCAGGCCCAAGATGACCTCTGGTGGGTAGTTACCAATAACGCATATACTCTCTCCATCTCTGTTTCACTCTGTCTCTCTCTCACACATCCACCCATCATCCATCCGTCCATCCATTCAACCTTCGATCCATCTATCCACAAGTGTTTGCAAGGCCTGTGTTGGGTATTGAGCATGTATAGTCTGGTCTCAGTCCTAGTTTAGGGGACATGCAGACAAGGGGCAAACAATAAGTGTTGCTCACAGCCTAGAGAGGCCTGGGGCATGAGCAGCTGATATTGTCCTGGGCGGGGCGAGCTTTAGGAAGCTCATCAGAGCTGAGCTGCCGGGCTCAGGGTGCAGCGCCTATGCGAGGACTCCAGGGACAAGGGCAGGGTGTGCTGGCTGCAAGCACATTCTCTGAGGTCTTGGCTTCTGCCTCATTCTTTGTTCCTCTGTGTCCTCATCAGAAAAATGGAGATAAAGAATTTCCACCTGCTGGGGTTGGGGGAGGATTAGGCCCCATCCAACTAGTCAAGAGCCCAGTATGGGCCAGGTGCATGCTAAGTAGCCCAGTGGTATCCTGAGCAGAAGTTTGGCCATGGCCACCAGGTACTAAGGCTCCTTCCCATGGGCCACTGCCCATACCCATTTCTTCAGCAGATGTTTTCTGGGCTGCTGTCTGGCACCCCTCTCAGAGCAAGGCCCTCGTGGACCTGGCCCAAGTACCCTCCTGCCTTGCCAGGTCAGGCATGAAAAGCAGACACAGAACAGGTGATAGGCCCTGAAGTAGCAGGGATGTGAGGCCTGGGGACAGGTGTCCTGGAAAGAACAGTACTGGGTGGCCCTGAGAGATGGGTGCAGCACCTCCCATTAGAGCCAGCCACATACCTGCACCTTCCTATGCTGAATGGATGATGAGAGCTGCCAGCCAGAGGCCATGACAGATGCCATGATGTGTTTTTTTTTTTTCTCACAGGCTGTTGTGAAGCAAATAGAACAAACTGAGCTAATATTCAAAAGGATGTATAGCTTTGTGAGAAATCAGAACCCCCAGCAGCTCTCCCTCGGGGCCCTGTGGGTGGGCACCTAGGGGCCCTGGCTGGGGCCATGCACTCCTTCCCCAGTCCCAGCAACTCCACAGCCCCAGCTGGGACCCTTCACAGTTGTGCCCCGCTGTTTTTGTTTTAGCCAGAATATATTTCTCTGTGTTCTAGGTGCTGTCACTAGTCGGTACAGGACAGCCAGGCAGACAGAGCCTGTGAGGGGCAGTGTGCACAGCCCGGCTGCTCAGACAGACAGTGTTCTGGGGTTTCTTTTGCAGCTGCCCAGCTGGATCACTCGCTTCTGCCTCCCACCTCCGCAGCTTCTATAAGCATTTGAGTTGCTACCCCTGGCCTTTTTTTGACTTATAGTTCATATGACATAACATTCACCATTTTAAGCATTAAAAAATGCCTAATCCAGTGGTTCTAGAATAGTGTTCACCGTGCTGTGCAACCAGCAGTGCCATTCAGCTCTGGGACACTCGCCGTCCCAGATGGAAAGCCCTCCTCAGCCTCGGTCACACCCCTTCTCCCACTCCCCTGCCCCTGGCAGTCACTAATTCAGCTTCCTTCCCCAGACACTTGACAGAAATGGAATTGCACAGTCTGTGGCCTTCTGGGTGTGGCTCTACCCCGGTCTGTTAAAGCAGCCTGTCTTGCTGGTGCACAGGCTCCCAGTTCACCACATGTTTCCTGAACCCGTGTGGGCTCCACCCTGTTCCACATGGTCTCTGAGGCCCTTCCCTGTGTCCTGACTCTGTGGTCTGTAGGGCATCTGGCTGGTGGTGCCTTCCACAGCCACGTGCCTGCACCACGGACCACTCTTCAGACTTGTGGCTGGGGTCGTGGGGTGGCTCCTGGCTGCTGCTTCTGACTTGTTCATGACCATGGCCACTTCTCTGCTGCTTCCAGATCCCCTCCAGGAACCAGGATGAGGGGTTTTTATTTATTTCTTCAGAAGACATTTAGTTAAAGACCCTCTTACATATGCTTTCTAAATCAGTCCTTGGAAAGACTCCAGGGATCCTCTGCATGAGAGCACTGGGTGCTGGTGACCTGAATAAAAAATACTCCTAAGCCCTGGCTGGTGTAGCTCAGTGGATTGAGTGCAGGCTGTGAACCAAAGGGTCATGGTTTGATTCCCAGTCAGGGCATATGCCTGGGATGGGGGCCAGGTCCCCAGTGGGGGCCATGTGAGAAGCAACCACACATTGATGTTTCTCTCCCTCTCTTTCTCCTTCCCTTCCCCTCTCTCTAAAAAAAATAAAGAAATAAAAAAAAATACTCTTATAGGTCTACAAAGCACTGTTCACTCTCAACCCTTTGGGGCTGCATTAGGGTGTGGCTGTATCTCACACACCTGCTCCCCTCACCAATGTGGAGCTGGCTTGGGGCCAAGGCTGCTGGGGTCTGTGTTTCTCCATGACAGCAACTCCATCTCACACACTTAAAACAGGCAGCAGCATGTGTTTGTGAAGCCTGGGGGTGTAATAGTAGGGAGAAGTGGGGACTATAGTAAACAAAATCTAGCACATTCTTCCACTGAAGGATAGCCTCCCCAGTGCTCCTGAAATGAGCTCCGTGTTGACAGGGGTGTGGCACTTGAAGATCCCCCATGATGGCGTGCTGACCAGGGTGCAGTCAGCTCTGAAGAAGCTCTGTACTAGAAATGTGAAATGTGAGGAATGACAACACAAACCTCCATCCCACTGTCCTCCCTAAGGAAAAGGCAAAACCATGAGAACCTGCTGCAGAGACTGACCGGCGCTGATGCTCTGGCCTGGAACTAGTGTGGGTGTGGGTGTGTGCACATGCATGTGTGGGTGCACATGGCCATGGGCAACAGACTGGCAGAACCGGGAGAAGACACGTTGGACTAAAGGGGATGCTGTCATTTATGAGAAAGAAAAGGAACAGTGGAACCAAAATTGAAATAACAGAGCAAGATGGGAGAGACAAGTCCAAATCATCAATAGAATAGATGTGAATGGGTTAAAAACTCACTAGTGTACAGGTGTTGTCATAGTAGCTTAACCCAATCAGACCCAATCCCAAGTCCACCATGTGCCATCACCACACATTCAACCAAAGTACAAAGGCAGAAGAAGGTTGAAGGGAAAGCATGGAAACAGAAAGACCAGGCGGCCAAAGGCAGCTGTGGTTTCTGTTACCCTCGGACTCGCAGGCACTGTCAGGCCAGGCCGCATCACCATCTAATGAGAACAGGTCCCTTCCCCAGGTGACAGGACATTTCCATTCTTAATTTCCATTCACTCAATAAAGCTGCCTCAGTGTATTGGGCATAAACTTTGTTAGAAATAAACCGACAAATCTATCATCATTTTGGAAGAAGATTTCAGCCATTCATTTTCAATCGCTGTTGGATAAAGTACACCAAAAAATCAACAAGAAAGGGAAATTCAGAATAACACAAATAACGAGCTTGGCTTAGTGGACACAGATAAGTTTGGTGCTTGACAGTTAGAGGCCCCTCATCCTCTTCGGGCATACACGTGGCACTCCTGAAAAAGCTATCAATGCAGTGCATCTCAACAATTAAAAGAACAGTTATGACGAAAGTCCTGCTCCTGCACCATCGTGCCTTAAAGTTTGAAATTAATAATACCCAAAATAAAAATGCCCATTATTTGGAAATTTTTAAAAAGTTGTAAGTAATTCATGGGTACAAAAAGAAATAAAATGAAACTTTAAAACTGAATGATAATAAAAGCACTAAATATGAAAACTTGAGTGGAAATTTATATTAAAAAAGAAGACTGCATATTAAAGAAAGAAATTTCCAGCTTAAGAAGACAGAAGAAAGGCAAAATTCCCTAAAGGAGGTAGAAAAGATAATACAAAATAAGACCAGAAATCACTGAAACCGAAAACTTCTCTGTTCTCACAACTGTTGCTATTACAGGTTTTCAAGAGAAGTCAGAAACTGTAATTCCGCAAGAAATTTTTGCATGGAAAAAAGGAAGTGCCAGGCCATGTGCTGACTGAATGTGCACCCTTTTCAGGCTCCTGCCTTGTCTTACGCAGCTGGCTGAGTCCCTGCCCCCTGGGCCTGCGGTGAGGGATGAGAACACCCACTCCCCCGCCTCCCCTGGGGCTGACATCCCTTCATGCATGTGTTTTTGTGTGGATGTGAGTTTTCATGACTCTGGCTTGTGCAGCTAGAATTACTGGGTCTAACAGTAACTCTACATTTAACCTTTGGAGGAAGTGCCACACTGTCCTGAGCGTGGTGTCCCCAGCCCCAGGCTGATTATCATCCACAAAACAGTCTCAGGTCAGCGAATGTCTCATGTGCAGCTCACTGTGAGTTCTCACACTCGATCCTCAATCCTCTGTGCAACACCTGAGGAGGCCTGCTGCTTGTCCTCATGAGCAAGGACCAGCCTCTTGCTGAGTGGGGGTCCTGTTGGCTTCTGTCTCCTGCCTGAGGACCCCATCTTCTCAGGCCCCTGCCTTTTAGTTTTACCCAGAGAGTGGGGAGACCGTGGGAGGGGACTGAGCTCTGCTTCCTTGGGCTGGCAAATGAGCTCCACGTCAGGTCTTTGCTGGAACAGATGCCTCCTTATCAGGAGCAGAATCCCTGCAGCTTCTCTCAACCCCCCTCCCCACTCCCGGCCACTGAGCTGTGCCATAGCTTTGCTCTCGGTGTCACATGGCTGTCATTTTCACTCACACACATCCCCACTAGAATTTCTGGCTACAAATTCTGGTGTTATGTTGAGCTGCCATGGCGAAAGGGCCTGGGGAGGTGGAAAGGGCCCACTTGGTGAATCAGAAGCAGAAAGCCCAAAGATGACACAATTGGAAAGTGGAGGAGCTGGGATGCAAACCCTGGCCTGTCTAAAGCAGAATGTGGCCTCTTTCTGCTACTTGAGCTTCAGGTGCTTCCTAAGCCCCCATGAGGGATGAACAAGAGGACAAGCTGGTGAGGCCTTGGCTCCGCCCCCTGGGGAGGCAGCCGTGGCCCTGCTGACAGAAACCACCTGTGAGGGAGAGTGGGGGGCTCCCTGGTGGACTATTGTGGCTGCTGGCAGAGGCTGCCAGCGTGAGGCAGTTGGTGAGGTAAGGACGCGTTCCCTGGACCCTCCCCAGGACACTCATTGCTTTTCTTGGTGAGAACACCACTGACCCGGTGGCCTCCCAGGGCCTTGCACTATGTCTGCTACATCTACAACACAAAGAGGGACCAAGAAGCCTGGGAGCTGGGGTTAAAATGTGGTGGTCATGTGGGTCACCCATGGGTGTCACTCACCTGGGCACTGGCCTGAGTGGGAATGGCTCTGAAAAGTCAGAGGTCAAGGGGCAGGCCATGCTTTTTGTTTATAATAGGTTGAGTGAGATATCACTCATATGCTCGAATTCACCCCTCTAAGTGCACAGTCCTGTGGTTTAATAATATAGTCACAGATGTGCAACCAACGTCACAATCAACGCAGAACATTTTCATCAGCGCAAGGAGAAACCGCATACTCCGTACCACTCATTTCTCATTCCCTGCAAGAGGGTTTGCTGGTTCCTTTCCAGTTTGGATGCCTTTTATTTCCTTTTCTTGCCTGATTGCTCTGGCTAAAAGTTCCAGTATTATATGGAGCCACAGTACAAAACCAGGCTTCCTCATCACGTTCATGATCTTGGAGGAAAAGCTTTCAGTCTTTCACTGTGGACCATGATGCTAGCTGTGGAGTTTTCAGAAAAGCCTCTTATTATACTGAGGAAGTTCCCTTCTATTCCTAGTCTGTTGAGCTTTTGAGTCAAGAAGAGTGTTGGATTTTGCCAAATGCCTTTTCTGTATCAGTAGAGGTGGTCATGTGCTTTATTTTCCTCCAATCTGTTAATGTGGTGTATTATATTGACTGATTTTCAGAGGTCGAATCATCTGGAATACATCTTACTTGGTCATTGTGCATAGTCCTCTTAATCAATGTCTGAGTTCTGTTTGCTAGTATAATGTTGAGTATTTTTGCATCTACATTGATAAGCAGTATTGACCTATAGTTTTCTTAATATGTCTTTGTCTAGCTTTGGTTACCAGAACGATGCTGGCCTCATAGAATGAGCTAAGAAGGGTCCTCTCATCTTTAATTTTTTTGGAAGAGTTTGAGAAGGACTGGTGTTAATTCTTCTTTCAATGATTGGTAAAGCCATCTGTTCCTTGGTTTTTCTTTATTGGGAGTTTTTGGTTACTGATTTAGTCTCTTGTCATAGGTCTGTTCAAGTGTTCTATTAATCCTTTACTAAATTTTGGAAGTTTGTCTGTTTCCAGGAACTTTTTTTCACCTAGATTATCTAATTTGTTAGCATATAATTGTTAATAGTATCCGTTTTCAATTTTATTTTATTAAATTTATTGGGATGACATTGGTTCACGTGGTCACATAGGTTTCAGGTGTGCATTTCTGTGATACCTGATCTGTATATGGCATTGTGTGCCCACCACCCAAAGTCAAATCATCTCTATCACCCCGTATTTGGCCCCCTTTATGACCCCCTGCTCCTTTTCCTGCAGCTCCTTTACCATGCTGTTGTCTGTGTTTATTAGTTTCAGTTTTATATCTCACACATGAATCAAATCATATGGTTCTAAGCTTTTTCTGGTTGACTTAATTTGCTTAGCATAATATCTCAAGGTCCATCCATGTCTTTGCGAAGGTAGTATTTCATCTTTTCTCATGGCCAAGTAGTATTCTGTTGTGTACATGCACTACATCTTCTTCTTTTTTTAAATCCTCATCTGAGGATAGGTTTATTGATTTTTAGAGAGAGGGGAAGAGAGAAAAAGAGAGAGAGAAACATTGATGGGAGAGAGAAACATCGATTGGTTGCCTTCCGGATGCACCCCAACAAGTGATCTTACCTACAACCTAGATATGTGACCTGATCTGACTGGGGATCAAAACCATGACCTTTTGGTATTCAGGATGATGCTCCACCCAACTGGACCGCCGAGCCAGGGCTGTACCACGTCTTCTTTATCTAATCCTCTGTGGTAGGTCACTTTGGTTGTCTCCATGTCTTGGCCATGTGAATAATGCTGCAGTGAACATAGAAGTACATATATCTTTGTGAACAAATGTTATTAAGTTTTTCAGGTAGATGGCCAGCAGAGGGATCGCTGGGTTATATGGTAACTCTATTAATTTTTTGAGGAACCCTCATACTGTTTTCCATAGTGGCTCTACTAGTCTATAGTCCCACCAGCAGTGAATGAGGGTTCCCTTTTCTCTACAACCTCTGCAGCACTTGTTATCACTTGTCATGTTGATAAGAGCCACTCTAACAGGTGTGAGTGGATATCTTATTATAATTTTGATTTACATTTTTCTAATAGCTAAGGAAGTTGAGCATCTTTTCATATAATCTGTTGGCCATTTGTATGTCTTCTTGGGAGAGGTGTCTGTTCAGGTCCTCTGCCCATTTTTTAATTGGATTGTTTGTTTGGTGTTGAGTTATATTAGTTCTTTATATATTTTAGATATTAACCCTTTGTTGGAGCTGTTGTTTGCAAATGTCATCTCCCATTCGGTTGGCTGCCTTTTTGTTTTGTTATCAGTTTCTTTTGCTGTGAGAGCTTTTTAGTTTGATATAGTCCCATTCATTTATTTTTGCCTTTACTTCCCTTGCCTTTGGGGTCAAATTCATAAAATGTTCTCTGCAACCAAGTTTCATAAGTTTAGTACCTATGTTTTCTTCTATGTAATTTGTTTCAGATCTTATATTTAAGTCTTTGATCCATTTCAAATTAATTTTTGTACTTAGGGACTAACTAATCTAGTTTCAGTCTTTCACTCTGGCTTTCCAGTTTTCCTAGCACCATTTATTGAAGAGGCTTTCTTTTCTCCATTGTGTGTTTTTGGCTCCTTTGTCAAAAAATATTTTCCCATATGCTTGTGGCTTTATTTCTGGGCCCTCAATTCTGTTCCATTTGTCCATGTGTCTATTCTTCTGCTAATACCATGCTGTTTGGATTATTATTGCTCTGCAGTATAATTTGATGTCAGGTAGTGTGACACCTCTGGCTTTGTTGTTTTTTCTCAGGATTGCTGGAGCTGTTTGGAGTCTTTTGTGGTTACACATATACGATGACTTTTTGTTCTATTTCTTTAAAAATGACATTGGGATTTTGATGGGGATTGTATTAAATCTATATATTGCTTTGGGTAAAATAGCCATTTTGTGTTTTTTTAAATATATTTTATTGATGATGCTATTACAGTTGTCTCCTTTTTTCTCTCCTTTATTTCCCTCCACTCTGCATCCCCCCTCACCAGCATTCCCCCACCCCCCTTAGTTCATGCCCATGGGTTGTACATATAAGTTCTTTGGTTTCTTTATTTCCTAAACTATTCTTAACCTCCATCTGTATATTTTGTACCTACCATTTATGCTTCTTATTCCCTGTACCTTTTCCCCTCTTCTCCCCACTCCCCCTCCCCACTGATAACCCTCCATGTGATCTTCATTTCTGTGATTATGTTCCTGTCCTAGTTGTTTGCTTAGTTCATGTATGTTTTTGTTTTTAAGTTCAGTTGTTGATAGTTGTGAATTTGTTGTCATTTTACTGTTCATATTTTGTGTCTTTTTCTTTTTCTTAGATAACTCTCTTTAACATTTCATATAAGGGCTTGGTGATGATGAACTCCTTTAACTTGACCTTATCAGGGAAGCACTTTATCTGCCCTTCCATTCTAAAAATAGCTTTGATGAGCAGAGTAATCTTGGATGTAGGTCCTTGCTTTTCATGACTTTGAATATTTCTTTCCAGCCCCTTCTTGCCTGCAAGGTTTCTTTTGAGAAATCAGCTGAGAATCTTATGGGAACTCCTTTTCTCTGCTGCTTTTAAGATTCTCCCCTTATCTTTAATCTTGGGTAATGTAATTATGATGTGCCTTGGTGTGTACTTTCTTGGCTCCAACTTTTTTGGGACTCTCTGAGCTTTCTGGACTTCCCAAAAGTCTATTTCCTTTGCCAGATTGGGGAAGTTCTCCTTCATTATTTTATCAAATGACTTTTCAATTTCTTGCTGCTGTTTTTCTCCTTCTGGCACTCCTATGATTCAGATGTGGAAAGTTTAAAGTTGTCCCAGAGGTTCCTAAGCCTCTCCTCATTTTTTTTTGTTGAATTCTTGTTTCTTCATTCTGTTCTGATCGAATGTTTATTTCTTCCTCCTGCTCCAAATTGTTGATTTGAGTCCCAGTTTCCTTCTCTTCATTGTTTGTGTCCTGTACATTTTCCTTTATTTCACTTTTTATAGCCTTCATTTTTTCCTCTGTTTTGCAACCATACTCAACCATTTCTGTCAGCAACCTGATTACCAGTGTTTTGAATTCTGCATCTGATAGGTTGGCTATTTCTTCATTGCTAATTAGTTCTATTTTTGGAACTTTGATCTGTTCTTTCATTTGGGCCATATTTCTTTGTCTCAGTGTGCTTGTTATGTAGTAAGGGGTGGAGCCTTAGGCATTGGCCAAGACAGAGCTACCCACATCCCTGCATTGTGGCGCTGTATGTGAGGGAGGGGTCCCAGAGGGAACAATGCCACTTGCTTGGCTCTTGCCCTGCTTTCAGTCTCTTTCTCCGCTACCCACAAGCAAATTGGGCCCTTCTGGTGCTGATTCCTAGGTGGGTGGGTTTGTATATGTTCTTGGACTTCTGTAGATCTCTCCAAGGAACTCTCCTATGAGGCTGGGAATTTCTCTAGCTGCTGCAACCCACACAGGTTTTCTCAGTCAGAGGTTTTGAGGCTTTATTTCCTGGCGTTGGAACTGTGGGTTGCACAGTCTGTCTCGCTCCCTGATTGTTCCTCCTGGTTTATCTGCATGCAAATGTGCCACTGCCCATCCCAGTCCTCCAGCCGCCACCTTGCTATGAGTCCTTTCTGTCCCCGCTGCCCATCTCCACCCTCTCCTACCAGTCTGGATGCGTGTTTCTTCTTTAACTCCTTGGTTGTTAGAGTTCCGTACAGTTTGATTTTCTGGCAGTTATGGTTATTTTTTGTTTTTAAATTTGTTGTTGTCCTTCTTTTGGTTGTGCAAGGAGGCATAGTGTGTCTACCTATGCTTCCATCTTGGATGGCAGCTTGCCGCATCAAAATGGCCATTTTGAGTATATTGATTCTTTCAACCCATGAACATGAAATATCTTTCCATTTCATTGTGTCATTTTCAATCTCTTAAAAATACTGTGTAGTTTGCAGTATATAGATGCTTCATATCCTTTGTTAAGTTTATTCTCCAGTATTTTATTCTTTTGGTTGCTACTGCAAAAGGAATTTCTTTTTCCTTTCTTTTTTTGAAGTTTTATTGTTAGTGTATGGAAAAGCAGTGGATTTTTGTTCATTGATTTTGTATCCTGCAACTTACTGTATTTGTTTTTTGGTTTTTTTTTTGTTTTGTTTCTAATAGATTTTTAGTGGAGTCTTTAGGGTTTTCTATACACAGAACCATGTCATCTGCAAAAAGTGACACTTTTACTTCTTCCTTCCCAATTTGGATGCCTTTTATTCCTTTCTTGTGACCAGTTGCTCTGGTTAGGACTTCTAGAACTATGTTGAATTAGAGTGGTACCAGTGGGCATTCCTGTCTTGTTCCTGATCTTAGAGGAATAGCTCCCAGTTTTTGACCATTGAGTATGTTAGCTGATAGTTTGTCATACATGGCCTTTATTGTATTGAGGTACTTTCCTTCTATACCCATTCATTTTATTGAGTGTTTTAATCATTCAATCCATTTAAATGGATTATTTAAATAAATCGTCCACTTAATCAAATGGATTTTGTATCTTGTCAGATGCTTTTTATGCATCTGTTGATAAGATCACATGATGTTATCCTTTGTTTTGTTAATGTGGTGTATCACATTGATCCATTTTCATATGTTGAACCATCCTTGTGCACCTGGAATTTACCGCACGTGATCATGGTGTATTTTTTTACGCATTGTATTCGATTTGCTGTTTTGTTTTTGATTTTGATTTTTGTTTTTGTTGTATTCAATTTGTTAGCATTTTTGTATTTGTATTCATCAGAGATATTGGTCTGTAGTTCTATTTTCTTGCCAGATTTTGGTAACTGGGTTACGCTGGCCTCATAAAATATGTTAGGAAGTATTGCCTCTTCTTCAGTTTTTTGGAAGAGTTTGAGAAGGAGAGATATCAAATCTTTGATTGTTTGGTAGAATTTACTAGTGAAGCCATCTGGTTCTGTACTTTTATTTTGTGGGGAGGTTTTGATGGTTGTTTCAATTTCCTCACTATTTAGATTTGCCATTTCAGTCTATTTAGATTTTCCATTTCTTCATGATTTAGTCTAGGAAGGTTATATGTTTCTAGGAACTTATCCATGTCTTCTGGGTTATTGAATTTCATGATGTATAGTCTTTCATAGTATTCCAGTATGATCCTTGTACATCTGTGATGTCTTTGGTAACTTCTCTTTCAGTTCTGATTTTGTTTATATGAGTTTTTTTTCCTTTTTTCCTTAGTGGTTCTAGCCAGGAGTTTATCAATGTTATTAATCTTTTCAAAGAACTAGCCCTCTGTTGTATTTTTATAGTCTTCTTGTTCTCTGTTTTATTCAATTCTGCTCTAATTTTTATTATTTCCTTTCTTCTGCTGACATTGGGTTGCTTTGTTCCTTTGTTCTAGTTTTTTAGATGTGATGTTAGGCTGTTTACTTGGGATTTCTCTTGTTTCTTGAGATAGGCCTGTGATGATATAATGTTCCCTCTGATTACTGCTTTCACTTCACCCCAATTTTTTTTAAAAAAGATTTTATTTATTTATTTTTAGAGAGAGGGGAAGGAAGGGAGAAAGAGAGAGAGAGACATGGGCTGAGAGAAACATCAGTTGGCTGCCTCCTACACCCCCTGCAACTGGGGACCCAGCCTGAAACCCAGGCATGTGCCCCAACCAAGAATCAAACCCTCAACCATCCATTTTTCTGGCTAGCACTCAGTCCACTGAGCCACACCAGCCAGGGCACATCCCAGAAGTTTTGATATGTTGTGTTGTCATTCTCATTTTTCTCTACGTATCCTTTTATATAACCTTTTATTTCTCCTATGACCTAGTCATTTTTTAGTAGTATGTTCTTTAATCTCCACATATTTGAGGGATAACTTCCTTTTTGCAGTTGATTTTTAATTCCAAAGTGTTGTGGTCAGAAAATGTGCTTGGTACAATTTCAACCTTTTTGAATTTGTTGAGGCCAGTTTTGTGACCCAACATATGGCCTATCCTTGGGAATGTCCCATGTGCACTGGAAAAGAGTATATAATCTGATGTTCTGGGATGAAAGGCTCTGTAAATGTCAATTGTGTCCATTTGATATAATGTGCCACTTCAGGCTGATACTTTGTTGTTGGGGATTTTCTGTTTGGATCATCTGTCCAGGGCTGTCAATGGAGTATTAAGGTCCTCAACTATGGTTGTGTTTTTGTTAATTTCTCCCTTTAGTTTTCTTTGTAGTTGCTCTATATATTTCAGTGCCCCCTGATTGATGTATAGTTGGAAAACACATATTGTTTTTTGATGTAGTGCCCCTCTATCATTGTAAAAGGTTCATCTTTGTCTCTTGATACCTCTTTTATCTTGAAATCTATATCGCCATATATAAGTATGGTACTCCTGCTTTTCTGTGGATGTTATTTGCTTGGAGAATCATTTTCTCCCCTTTCACTTTAAATCTACCTTTGTTTTTGCAGCTTAGATGGGTCTCCTGAAGGCAGCATATAATCGAGTTTTGTGTTTTGATCCAATCTGCTACTTTGTGCCTCTTAATTGGTGAATTGGTGAGGATTTTTATAGCCATTTTATCTTTTTTACCTCTGGGTCTCCATTGGTTCTTTTCTTTTGTGTTCCTATCTTTTGTTTTTGTTTGGTGGTATTCCATACTTCTTTCTTCTTTTTCTACACTACATGTTTCAGTTTGTTTTTTTTTGTCTGTTTACCATTAGATTTATGAAAAGGAAGTATGATATATACAGTAGTTGTTTTTCTTTTGAATGCATCTGATCTCCATCCTCCTTTGAAAAATGGAACTTTTATTCCAGCCCCTTTTATGTTTTGTTGTCACAAATTATCCCTATTTGTGCTGTAAGTTTGTTGGTGGTCTTATTTGTAGATTTGTGACCTTTTGTTTTCTGTTTCAGGTAGAATAACCTCCTGCATTAGAGGTCTTCTGGGGATAAGTTTCCTCAGCTTCTGTATGTCTGGAAGTCTCCACTTCTTCTAATTAAAGGATAACTTTGTTGGATATATTATTTTTGGCTAGTAATCTCTCTCTTTCAGTAGTTTGAATATTTGGTTCCACTCTTTTCTGGTGTGTAGAGTTTCTGCTAAGTCTGATGATAACCTAATGGGCTTTCATTTATAGGTTACTTCCCCCCCCCCCACCCCGGATGCCTTGAGAATCTTTTCTTTTTCATTAATTTTTGACAGTTTAATATGATGTGCATTAGAGAAGACCTCTTCGGATTGAGGTACCTAGGTGTTCTGTTTGCTTCCTGGAGTTAAGGATCTACTTTCCATAGGTTTGGGAAGTTCTCATCCACTGTTTGTTTGAACAGGCTCTCCATTCCCTTCTGGTATGCTTATTATTTTTATTTGCTCTTTCAGATGGAGTCAGATAGTTCTTGTAGAGTTCTTTCACTTTTTTTAATTCTCAAGTCTCTTCTTTCTCTGCATCATTTTTAGATTTCTATTTTAAATATCACTGATTATTTCTCCCATTTGGTTTGCTCTATTCCTGATGCTTGGTAATTCATTCTTGATCTCTTATTGAATTCTTCATGTACAGAATTTCTGTTTGGACCTTTCTTTAAATTTTCAATCTCCTTGGTAAAGTACTCATTTAGTTTGTTAAGTTCTTTTCTGAGCTCACTAAATTGCCTGTCTGTATTTTCTCACATCTCATTAAGTGTTTTCAGAACTGCAGTCTTGAATTGTCTGTCATTTATATCATGTATTTTTATGTCTTTAAGTTTGTTTTCTGGATATTTTTCCCTTTTTTGCAGGGGGAGCTGTCTCACTACCTTGGTTATTCATGGTATTTGATGGATTCCTTCTCTGTTTAGGCATCTATGTGTGAGTGGCACTTCTGTAGCAGATTAATACAAAGAGGCCTTTCTATTCTTTTCCAGTAGGTGGCACTGGATCACAGTTTTTTAGCTCTCTGAAATTCCAGTGTTGTCATCATTGTATCTGCAATGATTCAGGGTGGGGATGGGCTGGGGGAACCCACCAGTTTGTTTGTTGTTTTGCCCTCCTGGTAATGATGACCTCAGTCTTCTGCAGGGTTCCCCCATGCCCCAACTCTGGGACTGGTCACAGGGTGCACCCTTCACTCAGAGAGAAATGTAATTCTGTAGGACTAGTTCTGGGACTGGAAGATAGTGTGCTTGGCAACTCAACACCAAGGGCAAAGGGAGGAGCACTCTGGGAGGCTTAGAGTAGGCTAAGGGGAGGTGGCCACACTCCATGGCTTTCTCTGTCTGAAATGCCCATTGCCCAATCACTGCAGCCATTCTCCCATGCTGTGCATTGTTGCCCAGGCCTCTGAGCTCAGCTGTGGCTCCTGCAGGAGTGCCCACCTAGTCTCTTTATTCCTCCCAGCTGAAGGGAATATCAGCCACAACCAGCTTCCTGCCCTCTTTGGCATAGCCCTCCATAGCTTCCGGCTAGGCTGTGTCTCTGGCTCATATTGTTACAGAGCAAACAGAAGGTTCTCGAGACTGGCAAAACACTTCCAAAGTCTCACTTTCTCGAACCTGAGGGGTCAGTCTTCCATGGACAATTAAGATCCCGGACGAGCCCCCAAAAACTGTTACCGAGCAACAGAAAAGGTCCGTTATAGTCCGCCGCCTTATGGAAAGATGCCTCTCAAAGTCAGAGATTTGTGAAAAGGAAAGGAAATGTTTATTTAATA